>JAXQQM020059184.1:0-41809 GCA_034641835.2 Pinus albicaulis
CCAGTTGTTTTAAAAACCGGCCGGTTTGAACCGGTAAACGGCCAAACCGGCCGGTTAGATAGCCCACCGGTCGAAACCGGCCAGGCAACCCGGCTACCTAGGGCATTTCGCCTGTTTTTTGAAAAAACCGGACGTAACCGGCTGGTTAGGAACGGAACCGGCCGGTTAGGTGCTAACTCATCCGCGGACCCACATTTTCGGCGGCAGTGATGTTTTAGGGCTGATTTGGAGCCAATGGGAGGGTTCATTTAGCTACTCTTTCCCTATGTGGACCCACGCACGGCCAGAAATGGGTTTTAGGGGTGATGTGGAGGTAAGGGAAGCATTGACATTTCATGGTAATGTTAAATTCTTAAAGTAAAAGTGACATTTCATCCTTTTACTTGAATTTTTAACATTACCATGAAATGACTCAGGATGTTTAAGAGTGGTTTTGACCTCATTGGATTTCATATGGAGAAACTAGAATTTTAGGTTTCACTCAAAATTCAACAGACTTAATGGTTTTCAGGGTTTCATGGTTTGGGAATTTGCAATGTTTCCATTTGATTCTATCATGTGTAAGGGTATGATATTGGCATTTGATCAAGAGCATGAAGTCCTTTAAGAACCTTGATGTACCCTTCAATCAAAGGAAAACAACCGGTTAGGCATGCTAATCTTTTTCTACCGCATTTTAAGGTTGAGGAGATGAACCCTTCACTCAAACCAAAATCATTGGTTAGGCATGTTAAACTTTTTCAATTTCTATCATGTTACAAGGTTGAGCAATCCAAGTCTGAAGACTTTGAGCTAGATGATGTTTATGTATCTCTTGTTGATGATCCCATTTCTAGTAGCGATGAATCAATGATGAGTTTCATGAGAGACCATGTTGCTCAATGATTTGTAGTTTTGATGTCTATTTTTGCTACTACTACTACTACTAAAGTTGTAGAGGAGTTTTAGGAGTCCTCAAACTTTGAGCCATATTATTTATGTAGCTCATGTTGATGATCCTTTGTCTAGTAGTGGTGATGATTTTGATCATGATGAGGAGTGATCATGTTGTTGATCACTAATATGTAGTCTTGTATTAGGCCAATGGCCTCATAGCTTCTAGCATTGTTTTTGAACTTTATGGGCCATTTGGAGCCTCATTGCTTATGTATTTTTCGATGATATGTATTGCACTCGGTGCCATTTTGATATATTCACCTTTGCATGGTATATAAACGAGCAAACTTTGCATATTTTGTCTCTATTGGCTTGGAATCATGGTTGCAAATCTTAAAAATAGTTTTTTTTATTAAAAAATAATTATTTAATGTATTTTTTTTTTTTAAAAAAAAACCGTTCATTGAGATCTAACCTCCCGGTTAGACCCGCTCCGGTTAGAAACCCGGCTCATTAGGTCCACCGGTCCTGGCCACCGGTTCCCGGCTTTAAACATTGCTATTACCCTGTCTTCTAACCTGTCCCAACTCAACGATGTTCTGCAGGGTTTCCCATATAATGCTTCAAATGGAGACATCCCAGTGATAACTATTGTTGTATGTAAATTCTACTAAGGGTAAGTACTTTTCCCAACACGATTGTTGGTCCATAACATACATCCTTAGCATATCTTCTAGTACTTGATTTACTCTTTCTGTTTACCCGTCAGTCTCAAGATGCTAAACTGTACTTAAATTTAGCTGAGTCCCTAAGGTTGATTGCATACAAGTTCAGAAACTCGACGTGAATTCAGAATCTATATCTGATATGATTTTCTTAGGTACTCCATGAAATCTAATAAATTTCATTTATGAATACCTGAGCTACATCAGCAACTTCATAAGTATCTCTTACAGGGATAAAATGGACGTTTTTTGTTAATTTATCTACCACAACCAAAACGACATTATGGTTTTGTTGTGTAAGGGGCAGCCCAACAATAAAATCCATAGAAATTATTTCCCACTTGGTCATAGGAATGTCGTGAGGTTGTAGGAGACCTGCTGGGTGACAATGATCAGCTTTTACCCGCTGACATTCAAGACACTTAGCGACAAATTGGACAATGTCGTTTTTCATGCCTGTCCAGAAGAAGAGTCTCTTAGTGGCAGCATACATTTTCTTTACACCTAGATGTGCACAATACATTGCCCTGTGGGCTTCCTTCAGGATGGTGTTTCGGAGATCTCCACTATCTGATATATACATCCTTCCATGAAATCGCAAAATTCTGTCTTCTTCCAAATCATATCCTTCGAACTTAGGTTCCTTTGAATGGTTACTATCAAGCTCCGACCTTACTTTTAAGTACCAACTATCTCTTACGAGATGCTCAAGTACTTGATCTCTTAAGTCCACCTTGATAGGTATGAGGAAAAATATTCGAAATCTTCTACTTAAAGCATCTGCTACTACATTCTCTTTCTCTTTTATATATGAAATCTCAAAATCATATTCACTTAAGAATTCACTCCATCGTCTTTGTCTAGCATTCAAGCCTCTCTGGGTGAATAAATACTGTAAAATTTGGTGGTCACTTTTAAACACAAATTTTCTCCCTACCAAGTAATGTCTCCATATCTTTAAAGCTAGAACCACTGCGACTAACTCTAAATCATGCGTAGCATAAAGTTCTTCATGGAGCTTTAATTTTCTTGAAGCATATACTATTACGCCTCCTTCCTGCATTAATACTGCACCTAACCCCTGTTTAGATGCATCGGTACACAGAGTAAAATCTTTGTCCATATCAGGTACTTGCAAAATTGGTGCACTAGTCAATAATTTTTTAAGTTCGGAAAATGCTTTATCACATTCCTCAGTCCATTCATACCTAACAACTTTGCACTGGAGGGTTGTGATCGAATTTGCAATTTTGGAAAATCCTTCCACAGACCTTCGATAGTAACTTGCTAAACCCATAAAACTACGCACTTCATGTGCATTCTTAGGTATCGGCCACTCCCTAATTGTGTTTACCTTTTCAAGATCTACAGAGATCCCTTCACCAGATATGATATGACCTAAGTAACGAATTTCCTTTTGAAAGAGAGAACATTTGGATAATTTTCCATATAACTTGTGTTCTTTGAGGCAAGATAATACTATCCGAAGATGCTCTTCATGCTCTTTCACATTCTTAGAGTAAATGAGAATATCGTCTAGGAAGACTTGCACAAATTGATTGAGATATTTGCGGAGAACGCTATTCATAAGGTTCATGAATATTGCAGGTGCATTGGTCAACCCAAATGGTACCACAATGAATTCATAATGTCCAAAACGAGTTCGGAATGCATTCTTAGAAACATATATTTTTTTAATCCTAAGCTGATGATAACCTGATCGCAGATTGATCTTTGAAAACATTGCAGCTCCTTTCATTTAATCAAAAAGGTCGTCAATGCGAGGCATTTGATACCTATTCTTTATAATGGCCCGATTTAAATCTCTATAGTCCACACACAGTCGTAATGAACCATCTTTCTTCTTGACAAAGATTACAGAAGCGCCCCAAGGTGAAATACTGGGTCGAATATGCCCTATATCTAATAGTTCTTTAAGATATATTTGTAATTCTTGAAGTTCAGGAGCTGTCATTCTGTAAGGTGTTTTAGATATTGGTTCTGTACCAGGTTTAAATTCTATAGTGAGGTCTAGCTCTCTTTTAGGAGGCAGTCCTGGTAATTCCTTTGGAAAAACATCCGAAAATTCTGACAAAATCGGACACTGTTCTAAGGATGGTCCTTTCTCCTTGCTTACTTCTTGAACTGCATATACTTGACAACCTTTCCTTAAGCACTGTTTCATTTGCATTGCTGAGATGAAGCGTAAGGATACTTTCCTCTTAATACCTTGGATTTGGATTGTCTCTCTCTCATCATTCGTGCAAAGTATTGTTTTCTCGAAACAATCTACCCATCCCTGCTGCAACTCTAACCAATCCATTCCTATCACCAGGTCGTAAGTTTCTAGGGCTCTGACATATACTTTTAGTTTGGTCGAACAGACTCTTAGATCAACTTTTCAATCCTCAACACTTAATTATACTGGTTGAAGTTCTCCTGAAGCCATTCTACCTGTCTGAAATCGTTTTGCTTGCAAGCTACCAACCCACATTTATTTAATGTATATGATGAAATAAAACTATTAATAGCACCAGTGTTAAATAAAATTTTGAGTTTTATTCCGTTGATTGTACCTAAAGATTCCACTACGATGAATTGATGTGCTTGGTTGTTGTTGACGACGGCATGGATCCTGTGATTGCCTTGGGTATTTGATGATGGTCCTTTTCTCGCATTCTGTGAAATCTCCGGACAATCACGCTGAAAATGAAGTCCTCCACATCCCCAACAATCAACCTGGGTTGGCCCCCTTGATTCTGGCTGAGAATTTCTAGACCAAGAGCCCTGTCCCCTGGTGCCACTTCCTCTCCCATTCCTTCCTATTACTAGTCCCTCGAGATTTCCAAGGACTAATGTTTGATGATTCGGCAGCTATAGTATTAACGGTTATGGGAGCCCCTGCTCCCATTCCCCTTGGGGTAAACCTGTTACCATAAGGAGGTGGTCTCGAGCTAATTCCTCTGAAGAAATTTCGGGGAGTCTTTTCTATAAATCCCTGCTGAGATGGTCTTGCTGGCCTGAAATCCCTTTTAATCCCTAGATGCTCTTTTGCATATCATGCACATTCAACTGCCTCTGCTACCGCTAATGGCTTCCACATTCTTACCATGGCCTTGATTCGAGGATTTAATCCATATATGAAACACTCGGCTTAACATTCATCTGTGTCTAGATAAGGAACATATTTTACAAGTTCCATTAACTTCATCTCGTATTCTTCCACAGTCTTACCACCTTGGATTAGAGTATGGAAGGCTCCGGCTTGCTGCTCTTGAAAGAAAGGTAGCAAGTATTTTTAACGAAATCAGTCTTCAAACAACTCCCAAGGAACGATGTCTGATGTGAGATGTAGTTGTTTTTCTAGATTTTCCCACCAAATCAGAGCACTCCCTCTGAGTTGAAATATAGCGATCTTTGTTTTTGAGGTAGAAGAATATTCTCTTAGTGCGAAGCATCTTATCATCCCTTCTAACCATGCTTCGACATGTTCTCCAGCTCGTCCTCCTGAGAATTTCGGGCATTTAATCTTTTGCAGTTCCCGGGAAATGTCTTCCCTAGGTGGCTTATAATCATAATCTTTAAGCTTTTATGAATGTCTTTCCTCAAGATGAGGTCGTTCTTCTTTGTTGTTGGCCGGCTGTGACCTTTTTAATGTTTCCAGAATGGCTTCTAATGAGCGCATTACAGTAATTAAATCGGGTGCTGGAGCAACTGGTGCTGATGACGATCTATGTGGTGGCGATGGTGACGGTGTTGGCGACAACGATGGTGGAGGTGTTAGAGATGGTGAAGCATCTCGCTGGCGTTGCCGCCTTCGATACGTTCTTCCTGGAATATATAATAAAATTTATGAGAATCGGGTAAATTTTTAGACTAACTAAATATAATTTTCATAAAATTGAGCTTACATACGGGTATAGTTCTTTTGCTATTTTACCTGCAGGAAGGTCTTACTGGTACCAAGGTCAAGGAGGGTGGCCACGCGACCTCCTTGTCCTATGCAGGATATTCTATGCATACTAATTCTAGAGTGAAATGCAAGGGTCTTGATAGGTCATAATATTGTTTCATAATATTTGCCTAATATTTTCTAGTCTTAAATTTTGTCCTAAATGCAGTTATTGAAGGGGTTATATTTTTATTATCAGTATAATCTTAATTTCCGATTTATAGCTGTATATTTACATATTTAATAGTTTTTACCCTAACAAGCTATATCTTATTACATATAATACCTTTATAATAACCCTCAACTCTCTTTTCCTATAGGCCCCTTCCAACTAATCCCCATTACTTATAAACTTATGTTAATTAACCAACCTTATCATAATTTTAATGAAATATTTCGCAATTTATATTATTTATTTATTTATTTATTTTTGATAAGTTAGACCCATTCGAAGCCACATCTGATCAAAGCTTACGATAAATTAATTTCCGATAAACTATGCCCAAAATGCCACGAGTTCTATATCAGTCATAATCTTATCGTGGAATAGAATAATATCATTATTTTTATGAACAAATATAACTTGTTTTCTTTTTCAAATTTTTTAAATTTGATAAGTTAGACTCATTCAAGCCTATCTGATCCAAGCTACGATAAATTAATTTCCGATAACCTATGCCCAAAATGCCACGAGTTCTATGCTAGTCATAATCTTATCGTGTGGAATAGAATACTATCATTATTTTTATGAACAAATATAACTCATTTTTATTTTTTTAATTTTTTTTATTTTTATTTGCATTTATTTTTTATTTATTTATTTATTTTTATGAACCAAGGGGATAAAGATAATATTTAAAATTTGATTTTCAATTTATTATTTGATCTCCACTTCTTGGAATGTAAGCGTAGGTATACCCGAGGGAATAATACTGACGGGACCCACCATTTAAATCTGTTTTTCCCGTGACCGCTAAATTAATCTAAGACGCAATTAATAGTTCCTTAAAAACGTTGATGGTGTGGTTGTGGGATCCGTAAAATCCAACGGACAAGACTGTAGTTTGTTAGAAGCAGACGTGGCAATCCATGATTGGGAAGATCAAACATTAAACTCAACACGTGCCTGATTTCTATAAGATGCAGGTTGGCAATGGCAGTTATTTCCCTAACTACACCACCGTGGTGATCTATGTAAATGTTAAATATATTACAAAGTAACTAAAGGGTGGATTTAAAACACGGTGAGGGCAGTGAGAAGCACGATAGTTAAGACGGTGGGGGCAATTTCTCGCTGGACAGATGGTTTGATAACATGCAGTAGTGGTTATCGCATGACTGAGGGTTTGATGCTTGTAGCCTAATGGGTTTACAATTAATTGTTGGCATGACTACTGCAGTCGAGGTGCTTGTCCACTATATGCCCGAGTGGTTAAGGAGACAGACTTGAAATCTATTGGGCTTCTAACGCGCGTTCAATCCTGTCGTCCACCAGATTTAGGCTCTGGTCCGAAGGGGCGTGGGTAGCTTCCCCATTCGAGGTCGAATACTGTTAGGTTTTCTGATGGTTGATTGCAGGATGCGGGATGAGGCACCGACGACTGGTTGCCAGTTGGGCAGTGATGCGAAATAGCACAAAAGGAGATTTCAAGTTCCTCTATATATCAGTTTGATTTTTAATAAGTGCACACAGTATGCTTCATGTCCCGTGGTTGGGCATTGATTGCTGAGTTGAACTTGGCTTGTCATTTTGGTTGAAGGGCTTCGATTCACTAGTGAATTTAGACTTAAAAACAAAAATGGAGATTGGCTAAGATTTAGACCCAAACATTTTTATTACGTGTAGTTCACCCTTCTACCGTGGCTTGGTGCTTGTTACAATGAGATTTGGCGCGGTGGAATTAGTCAGAGAAATAGATTTTGGAGATTGGGATTTGAGTCCAATAACTTTTAATTTACGCTGAGACTGTTGGGGCATTGTTGAGATAGAAGTTGCAATGCTTTCATGATCACTTGCTGGTTTCCATTCTAGATAATAAAGGAAACTTGATGTACTGTTTTCTGTACCTAGGTTTCTCTTTCAGTTAATATAATCCTTTAGCTAGCAAGAAATTCAAAACAACTGCCATTTTATTTGTCAGCCAGTCCCAAAAGACAAAGATAGCTTGATAGTAAAAACAGTATCTCTAAACAATTCATACAAAAATCATCCTACAGGTCTTTAAGCTTCGTCTTCTGATGTTGAAATTATTTAGCTAGACAAAACTTTATTAACATTTAAAGTTTTAAATTGGGAAACTAAGTAACAGCACATGCAAATTAAATAATACAGACAATTAATGGTAAGGAAGAAAAATTACTAGAAAAATTAAGAGAATGAGGTTTCAAGTTCTTTCTATAAATCAGTTCAATGACAGAGATGGCATGTATGCATCTGATATTGGTCGTACTATTTTTATTTCAGAAGATCAAGGGCCGTTGTAGTAAATTTCAGTGGGCAATAATATTTCTTTTGGAATTCATCCTATGGATACTCAAAACTATAACCTACTAAAACTACAGAGTTTATCCATGAATAGAACCTTTGTAAAAATAGCAAATATTTAAAATCGAAAAGCACCTATCTGAAACAATATCCATCCCATGCATGCTCTAAGTGTTTTATGTAACATGTATGCCTTGGATACTTGATAAATTATCATAAAATCTCCCGTAGAAACACTGAACATGGTGCCCTCCGCCTTCTAATCTGGAAATTTCTGGAAATAGAACTTTGTCGGGATATCAATTCTGGAACTAAAAGATATACTAATGAACATGCAGAAGCTTAATATTGGATATGCCTAAGGTAAATTCACTGTTAATAGACCAACTCTAATATTCAGTACCCACTGTTGGAAACAGCGACCAGCACGACTTCTCATATTTGGTCTCGCTTAGTGGTCTAGACATTTTTAAGTATGTCATTCTGATTCTATGTTGTTCAAGGTTTCAAGTCAAGGACTGGGGACGTAATACAAGCTTGGAAGCCCATAGAAATGATTAGAATACCCTAAGATCCACCGAGTCTGAAACTGGGCTCTGATACCATGTGTAAAACTCCTATACCATCAATTTTATTCTAAAATTTTCCTATATACAGATTTAAGCATAAAACCCAACGAATTGAAACCGACATTAAAATTTAACTTACATAAGTAACTATTTTATGCATAGAAAAATACCTGGAACGAATTTGGTGGCTCTCCTCATGGATGCAGCGGATAGGTTACCAAATCAATATTTTCCTCCCAGCCAATCTAGGAAACAATCCTAAACCCAGAAGATACCTCTTCTGCCCCCGTGTCCAGAATTCCAAGAACAGTGAGTCTTCCCTTCAGAACAATTCATACCCCTCACTGTTTCCTTAAACAATAGTGCAGAAATTAGCAAAGAAAAACCTCCCCTTCTCCTTCATAATTCTCTCCTTTTATATCTTTTTTTCCACCTCCTTGCATTTATGTAGATATTATGGTCATTATGTAGATATTCACTAAGTCATTTATGGAGATATTATAGTCATTTATGTAGATATTTATAGTCATTTATGTAGATGTTTATTAAGTCATTTAAGTAGATATGATTTTGATTAATTAATTTAAGATTAATTTTATTATATTTGTTTTTAACTTAATTAAATTAACTTTATAATTTTAATCAAATTATATTATTATTTTAATTGTCCACTCAAATATAATTTGCAATAAATTATATTTTGTTTTTTTTCTTGATTAATGCTCTACCACGCATACGTATATAAGAGCAGTATATGTGTTAAGTATCTAGCTTGATATTTCATTATATCTCGGCGAGATAAAATGCATTATGATATTCAATTCGTTACCCTAACTTAGATATTCTCAATACTAGCAGGTATGTATACTAGTGCGATGTATGCGATATATTCATGTGTAGCTATCATATGCATATATCGTATACATGCTAATATTATTTTGCTTATAACTTGGAATGGGTCATTACATCCTCCAAAGAAACAACATACGCTAGAGATCATGTTCACCAAGTCTCGTCCCCATAATGAGGAAAGGAGTTCAAGTTGTTACTAAGATGAGCATAGTGATTGAGCCAACCCCCTTTGCTAGGTTCCAACCTGGAACCCATTGATCCATAGGGCTAGTCGACATCGTGAGACAATTACTATGAAATAGAAAAATCCAACGCTTCTTTCAACAATTAGCAAATATTCAAACTATAACAATGGAACGCTAAATATGCCAATTAGATGCATAAGAGAGAGATGAATTTTATGGACACGCTTAGATTGCCTCCGTGACATTCCTTATCACAACTAATGATCAGACTTGGTTAGGGTGCTTTAAGAGTGATTTAGATTAACAAGATTGCAAATCCACCTCTGCCTAGTAACCAATGATAGCAATGACAAACTAGAGTTATTCTTTTAGAAACAATGTTACAATAATACTAGCTATTAATGAGGAAAGAGAGCACTAATCCCGCCAATGTCACGTAGAGCAATTAGCCAATCTCACAAACAATTACCAATTCAAGTAGACCACTTGTGTTTGTGAAAGACGCAATGCAATGAAATGCAAGATGGGGCAGCCAAGTGACCCATGACTGCAGCAGTAAGAAAGACACCCAATTCCACTAGAAAACAATCATTCAAGATGCACAAGATGCAAGGAACAAGAGCCAAGTGAAATTATAGGATTATCAATCACTTTTAACACCACTGTAATGTTTATATGTAGACCTTATGCAGTATTCCTCAAATTATTATGACATCCTTCAAGAAACGCAAGCCCAACTAATGCAAGTGATATGCCAATGAAGAAATATGCTTGCAAATTGATTATTATACCAATGTTATGTTGTTCTACCACTGTTGTAGATGATTTTATATGGATGTAGCAATTGTATCAAATTTGGAAAATAACCCACAATCCACAAAAATTCACTTATATGCATTCAATTTGACCTCAAGATTAGTTCTTAATGCCTGAGGTGATTTATTAGTGAATTTAGGCTTATCTTAGATGTGTTTTGGCCCTGAATACACTGCTGTCATAAAATACTTCAGAACTATAAATGAAGTCAGTGAAGACAAAGAGGGGTTAGAGAGCAAACCAAGAGGCCTAATGGCCTTGTATGTGTCTAGAGCTTCTTCTAATGCACTTGAGCACTCGCAACCACAATGTTAACTCTGAAGTCGCTGCAAAAATAATTGTTAGAGATGAAACACTAATGCAAACTCAATCAATGACTGAAGAATGGCCAAATGAGGGCTATGAATATAGTTGGCTAGGAGAGGGTTAAGGAACTTAAGGATAGGGCCAAGAGGCCAATGAAGTAGTGAAGGGATGAATGAGGGAAAGGGGAAGGAAGGCCTTAGAAGGCCACGACTAAGGGAAATAAGCCCACAAGGGCCGACGTCAAGACCACAAGGGGCTAAGCCGGTAATGGTGGCCCTAAAAGTGGTCAGACACAAGAAAAAGGCCCTTTAGGCTTGCTAACAAGGGTTGGCATGGGCGTCAGTGGTTTGGGTAAAGGGCGGGGCCTCAAGGTCGGCGACCCGGGCCTAAAAGAAGGGGTCCGAGGCCCCTAAAGGGCTAGGCGATTAGGTTTAAGGCCCGAAAGGCCACGACCAGCCCTAAAAGGTTTGCCTCAAGGAGAGGAGGGGGCCCGAGGGCCTAAAAGGGCCTCTAGGGGTCACGACTAGAGAAGAAAGGCGTATGGCTGTGCTTAAAAGGCCTAATTTTTTTTTTCCAAATCCTTGCAATTGCACAAAAATGCCAATGATCACTTCAAAATGTCGGATCTACTTCCTTCTTTAGCTAGACGTTGAGTTGCTAGAAGCTAGGGAGGCTAGATTTTACCTCAAGAGCCTAGATCAACCTTTCTTGCTTGGATGAGTATTCTAAAAATTAAGCCGCTTCAAACCTTGAGCTATCACCCGCACAAATGAATAAAAAAATTCCAAATCCCGTATATATATACAAAATTATCAAATCCAAATACCCACGTGTTGCAAAATAAAAGGGTTAGAAAAAATAATTTACAAAATATTTACAATTTTACAATATTTACAAAATAAAGTTTCAAGCTCTCATTAACATATTAATTCTTTTAGCCCAAGACCAAATAATAATTTTGAAAAATATTTTTAAATAAATGACAATGGATGAATAATTTCGAAAGATAGATTGACTAAAACCCTTCTGCAAAATAGTTTATCACAACGAAATCTTAGAGTCCAAACATAGTCGGCTCTTCCCCACAGTTTGTGAACTTGGAGCCTAAGGGTTAGCGTACCTGTAAATCTCTATAATTTTCTCAAGATAAAATTGTTAGATCATATGGTGAATCAGATCACCTAAGATAAATCGTACCAATAGAATGTTATTATCACCGACAAATGAAATAACAATTTAATTAAAGTTATTCAGCTTAATATAGAATATCACATAGCTAACACATACCACAAATCAACAAATAGAAGAACACCATGAACTGAACTCCAAAGTCTTTCTATTATGATAAAAAATGTTCCCAACGTTACAAATTTTTTCTCATGTAGAGATCATCTTATCACAATAGAAGCTAAATGGCTTCTTTATATAGAGAAACCCCTCTAAGTGGAAAATAATGACTAGTTGGCTTGATCCTCGTCAAAATAATCTCGACCGTTGAAAATAACTTGATCATCTTTTAATCTCCTCCGCCGAATTTTTAATTTTGAGGAAAAAATCGATTTTCTCTTAAAACTCACTTTTCATTAATCCAAAATTTAATATTTTGGATTAAGTTCCTAAAAAATTTGACTCTGACTTAACCACCAAGGTCCAAGGACTCTAATTTTCTAACAATACCCATTTTTCCTTTGGTGGGGGATCTCCAAAAATTGACTTCTTTTTGACCCATGAATATTTTGATTATTTTGCACTTGGAGAGAAATTAATTTCTCTATAATTATTTTTGACTCAAAATTAATTAATTCACTGGCTTAGGATTTTGATTTAATTCAGCGAGAAAAATTAATTAATTGACTCTAGAGGGGATTTAATAATTTTTCCACCCTCAAATATTTTAGCCATGGTGTCTGGCTGTGAGGGACCATGCACTAAAATTATTCCCAAACACATGTTTATAATAGACTCAATAACACTAGGACTCACATAAGACCTTGTCAATGAATTCCACCTTAGCTTTGGGGTTTAAGCTGGAAGAAAATCTCTGTCGATTATGCGTGTTTACAAACGCACATAATTCAAAGAGGTTAAAAACTTCCTAGGATGAAATCATTTGCCAAAATCAAAGGCTTACTTTATGCATCATTTACCATAGACATTGCAAAAATTGTGTTTACAATGATAACTTTATGCTGGCAGTTGACTTTGATCTTTGAAATTTTTTCTCCACTACTTTGTGCTCTGCTTCCTTGGACTGTTGACAAAGTGTGGTCAACAGTACTAATCGCTGATATCTTCATGTTTGTAGGTCGGGAGCAACTCAAATGTCTCCACTAGATGTTTGACTTCACTAGATCCCGATCTCCTCTTAAATTAGATTAGGTTTAGGTTTAGTTTTAGTTGTTTGCTTGTTAGAGCAGTTATGCATGCATAGTAGTTTGCTTTCGTAGTTGGTTTCATTCTCTGCATTTGTGTCTGCGTGTAGTTAGCTTTATTGCATTGTCCTTTGCCTGTTTATTTAAAGTTGTTTTCAATGTTGATTTTCTTTTTCTTTACATTTAGCTTTTAGCTTCTTTCATTAGCTCACCTTGCATTACTTTTCTTTTTACAATACATTTAGGTTTGCTACTCCCATTGCATTGCTCATTTCCTTTTTCAATGAAACATTGTTTCCCTACATTTCCTTTTTAGTTGCATTTAACTTTTGTTTTCGTTACATTGATTATATGCTTTTCATTTAGTTTTTCCTTAGATCGTTTTTCTTTGTCATTGCATTGAGTTTTTGTTTCCTCTATGTATTGATCAATCACTGTTCCATTTAATGTTACTTGCATTACTTTTCTCTTTTAATCATGTACATAAATAAAACCATAAAAAGCTTCCTTGGCCCACCTTGCTTAAATGCTATCGCCAATCAGTGGTTGTGTAGTTGTGTTGGTCGCTCCAAGAGGCAATCACTTGCAGACCCTGGTGTTGAACTATGTCTTGAAAATTTTGTCATGAATCTGACCTTTTTACAATACATTTAGCTTTGCTACTCCCTTTGCATTTCTCATTTCTTTTTTCAATGAAACATTGTTTCCCTACATTTCCTTTTTAGTTGCATTTAACTTTTGTTTTCGTTACATTGATTATATGCTTTTCATTTAGTTTTTCCTTAGATCGTTTTTCTTTGTCATTGCATTGAGTTTTTGTTTTATGTATTGATCAATCACTGTTCCATTTAATGTTACTTGCATTACTTTTCTCTTTTAATCTTGTACATAAATAAAACCCTAAAGAGCTTCCTTGGCCCACCTTGCTTAAATGCTATCGCCAATCAGTGGTTGTGTGTAGTTGTGTTGGTCGCTCCAAGAGGCAATCACTTGCAGACCCTGGTGTTGAACTATGTATTGAAAATTTTGTCACGAGTCTGACCTTTTAGCATGGAAAATACGAGTTGGTGCTTGCAGATAACTTTGATCAAGTCATACGACCTACATCTATAACTTGAATTCTGTTTCTGGTCTAGTCCTAAATATTTGATTTTGTGGGTTTTAATGTCCACCTTTGAGTTGGAGATGTGATATGGAAATATGGCATGAGGGAAAACCTTAGTAAGAAAATCTTTAGTTTCTGTAAAACAAGAAACAACCTTTCTTGCCCATAAAATAAGTCGGGATTTGTCATTCGCCCTGACGCAAAGAACACCTATATAATGCAAAATTGCATGTAAAGAAAAATAAAATAAAAGGGAAAAGGCATGAGAAAGGCTTCCTGCGTAGAGAGATGATGCAACCAACTTTGTGAGGGCTATGGACGCTCGCTGACAACGAAGCATTTCTTGTGATTTCTTGAGTGACTCTGTTGGGGCTATGGACACTTGCTGGAAGTGGAGCAACACCAAAAAATCACTTTTAGTTCTGAACATAATAAAACCCTCTGTCAAGTTATCTGCGTCATCGTCCAAGACTTATTTGTGTCATCGTGAAGTCTTGTTTCAATACGTAAAGTCTAACAGGATCTAACTGTGAGATGGACAAATGGCATATCTATAAATGGTTAAGTAGCTCAATGCGGTACCCACAGTTTCTATCTTTTGACGAGATGAAGGCAACGATGTTGGATTCTACCAGTGGTTTGCCAATTGTTGTAGCGGCTACAACATCTCCCCAAAATTTTCACTATGTGCATTTAAAATTTTGGGTCCCCATTGCTTTTCAAGTTTTCGTGTATGTTTTTGTCGCATTACTTAGTTTTGCCCTTTAGAATGGTCTAAGTATTTCCGAATTCCATTCCTAAATGAATCTCTATCATGACTTGCTTGAGTAATAACTCCACCTCAGTGAATTTGCATAATAGATACTTTAATAAAATGGAAATCATACATTCTTTGAAGATGTGCTTGTTCAAGCTTTTGTTTCAACCAATGATGCTCTATTGGTTTATGTCGCAGATTGTTCATATTGCAAAAGATTATACCAAATGGAACCAAGTGTAGTATTGATTAAGCACATGAGTTTTTTGATAAGTAAATCGGGACAAGGAGGTGAAGGTTTTAGATGGGGATGGTAGCATGATTGTAGAAACAGTCATGGTGACTCTGCAAATTGAAAAATCAAAAGCATGGGGTACTTCATTACAAATGTTGGTAGATCGATTGTTAAAGAAGTACTCCAAGTCCCCATTAAAAGGCCTATGGCATGAAAGTCACAAAGATGAAGAAACCAAGAAGTTTGTAAAAGAGGAACAAAAGCAACTGCATAAGCTCATTAAAGAAGAAAGCTTTAATGAGGAATTAGATGTTTAGATCATTCAAGTTTCAGTCTCTCCTCCATATGCACATAAGGGTAGAGGGTGTGAATGTTGCTTCACTCACAAACAATGTATGGGTTCTATATAACATCGATGTTGATAGCATGGTATGTGAATTGGATTGCACAACAAGATATCTCGATGGAAAGTCTAGAGCATCTGGGAAGGACAATGTCTTGTTGGCTATCTCTCCTAATGGTAGAAGTTTGGTGATTGTGTGTGCTAAAGAAAAAGTTTTGTTGCCATGATGAAAATGATGTTGTATACTATTGGCTCATGATTCTTCTAACATACCAACTATCATGCCTCCCAATGCCACTTTCCAATTTGATGTGGGATCACTTTCTTGGACTTATGTTGTTGATGTATGCATGCATGGTGGCATTCTCAAGCAGATAATGTTTTAAGGAGAGAATATCAAGTACTCGTTAAAGAATACTGGAGGAGGTAGTTGGATGATGGGTTTGAGGCCTTTTATGCAAAAGAAGAAATCTGAATGTCCAGAATTGGTAGTTTCTGTGAAAAATCAATTGCAGTTAATCTAGTTATTATTCTCCTATCTTAAATAGATTATTTGTCCCAACAACTTATTTACTGCAAATAACGAATAAAACACAACTGCAAATTTCACCAATTAAATAAACTACAAAAACTCTGATAGAAAACCAATCACAAAATGGATACAATAGTTTTGGACAAAACATCCCTGGAAAAAACCTCGAAGGGAAAGCCAATTCTTCATATATGAGGGTTTTATTATTATCTTCAGCAAATTCTGCAATTGATAAATATTACAACTTCTTGCCAAACCCCGACAAAGCTCTAGCAAAATATCTCTTCACCTCTACAAGTCGATTTGACCACTAAAAGGCCCACGAGCTCCTTTGCAACCTGACATGACCTCTTCTGCAATTCACACTGCTATTCTAGCAATCTACTATGAATTCCTGTAATCTGCCTTTTCTGCAATCACATCGATTTCCTGCAATTCACTCTGGAAATCTCGATTTGCTAAATTTGCAACTCATATGGCCTCTCCTGGTAGTTTCGTATGGCCTCTCTTGGCAATCTCAGCCTCTTCTTGTAGAATATCTCTGGGAGAATTCCTCCTCTAGTTCTCGGAAACTGGAAGAATACTGGTAGAAAAATCTGGAAATATTTACTGCTTCAACTGTTGCTGAAACCCTCACTGGTGTCAATCCTCACACTATCATTGCTCCCTCTTCACTGCAATGAATGATCTCCAAGACTGCCCATCGATTTTCTTTATAATATCTCTTTGAGAAATCAACGACCAAGATCTAGATCTGAAATGATCTAATCGATGGCTAAGTTCACATAGAAACTTTACTAGAAGTCTCTAGAGGAAACTCAACCAAGTCTCAATTATTACTAATTAATTAATCTATTTCCCTCAGTTAAAACTTAGGAAAATAATTAAAAATTGACTAATTAATTTAATTAAGACATTTACATTCAAAAGAATAACTTGGGTTTGGAGATATTTTATGCTCTTGTGTTCGTAGCCTCACTAACACCACTTGAGGCTAGAACACCTATCCAACCTACATCAACCAAAACTCCCTCTTAGCGAGGAAGGTGTTCTAAGCTCGACACCATCATGCTCCGTGCTTGCATCTGGAACACCTGTTACCTTGAGTGCTCCATGGCCCATTCCACTATGCCATAGATTTCCCACACTGCTACTGCAAGTGATGAGTGCAAGATCATCTTCCATCATACTAGAAAGCTCATTTGCGACTGTCGATATTTGCTTCTCGCCCTTCTTGTCACATTTCTTCTTGTGTGGGCAATTGCTGTGGTTATGACCAAACTTGTGACAGCTGTAACAATTGATCTTCGACATGTCCTTCTTCTTTTCCTCCTTGGAGTTGGACCCTTCATTGGATCTCTTCTTCACTTTGCCCTTGCTCACAAGAGCAACATTCTCGTTGTCATCTCCCTTATGCTCGGAATTGCTGCTAGTATCACTGTTACCTTTCACAAGGCTCAGTCGAGGGCTAAAGCACCTCCTGTGTGAAGTCATTCCACAAGGACTCCCAAGTAGGGAAATCAGATCTTCCACTGACCAGTTGCACAAAAACATCCCACTGCTTCTGAAACCCATTTAGGGTTGTTCTCATAAGCTCTTTGTCATCGATCTCCTCTCCAATGGTTGCTAGCTCATCTTTGACTGTTCTGATGAGGGTGAGATAACTTACAACATTTTCTCCCTTATTTTGTTTGGTGCTTCTGAGCTTCTCTCTTAAGGTCATTTTCCGATTCATATTTTTATCCTGGAAAAGATTGTTGATAGCATCCCACATCTTCTCTGCTGTATCTTCTTCCGCTAAATGTGGAACTATGTGGTCCTTGACCCCATCTAGGATAATACGCTTGGCCTTGGTATCATCTTTTTGGTGCTCATGTAACATGATAGGATCTGTTGGTACAACATGTTGAGATGTCATTTTGATTGTCATTGATGGCCCAAAGCATATGAAACTCCAGAGCGTTTTCCATCAGCTCATGCTTGTTTCAATCAGTTAGATATTCCCAATCATTCTTCAAGGGAACAACTTAAGGAACGATTGTTGTTGGCATGGCAATTCATGAAGCTAGCAAAGGATTTGGCTTTGGTTGATTTTTTTGAAAAGAACTACATATGAAAACCTTCCAAAAATCACTCTGTGTAGTTGGTTGAAAATACTGTCCAGGACAATGATGCCTTCAGTTGCAATTTGCCATCGTGGAATGGGTATTGTTGTTTGCAATGACGATGTACACTTGTATAGTCATTCCTGTTTGTCAAACAGAATTTTGTGAACACAAATTTGTTTAAAAAAAATAACATAAACATAGTTATAAAATAATAAACTGTGCACATGAGTCGGTCTACATGGACATAAGTTAGCCTCCCAAAAGAGTCGTGTCTATTCAAGTATGGGCAACCCACTATATATTGGCATAAATCTTTCCCCATTCAACCATCCAACAAAGTGAAGACAAGATGAGGAGCAGTTTGGATCTGAAGAGGTTCACACCTTGTGAACTTGATGAGCTAAAAGGATGAGTTTGGAGCTGAAGATTTTCTGTGGCTTTTCGTGTTTGTTGTAGCTTGTTCATGATTATTTTTTGGCCTAATAAAGGAACCCTATTTTCTGTTTTGGAAAACCCTAAATTCGTCCTAAGAGGAGGCCCCTACATCCCTATATTGTAAGGATTAAAGGAAGCTGAAAATCTGTGTCTATTAAAGGGAGGGCTGAAACACAAAAGTGCTAGATTAGTAGGCCTAGAAGCCTCTCATAAGTGCAAATTGTGTTGAGAATTTGGAGGGCTGGAGATTAATTCAAATTCTCTTCTTGATAATTACTTGTGAGCTTACTTGGATTACTTATGTCTTCTCTTCTTTATCTTATTTAATCTTTCATCAAGTCAATTATCAAAATCTAAGTTGCAGTAAACGTCCTCCCCACCATCGTTTCAGGCAAAAAACGAAACGGAAATGTGGAAACCCATACTGTACGGCCGAGAAATGCGTTTTTGGCGGTACTGGCAACGTTTCTCGGAAACGTTGCCAGTACGGCCGGAAACACGTTTCCCAACCGTACATCCGCGTTTCCTCCCAAAACAATGTTATTTTTTGATTTTTTTTAATTTTTTTTTGGGATTCGTGCAATGAATTATTATTTTATTCGTTTTATTTGTGTCTTGCATGCTTCGCTTCTAATGATCAAGCCTATGGCCCTAGTATTTATATGCGATTCATGGTAATCTTAAATTCTTAAAGTAAAATGATGAATTTTTTTTAACATTACCATGAAATGACTCAAGATGTTTGAGAGTGGTTCCGACCTCATTGGATTTCATATGGAGAAAGTAGAATTTTAGATCTCATTCAAAATCCAGCAGACTTATTAGTTTTTCAAGATTTCAAGATTGGGTGATTGCAATGTTTCCATCGGATTTTGTCATGTATTAGGGTATGGAACTCGTATTTAATCAAGAGCACCAATCCCTCTATGTACCTTGATGTTAGTGACATTGGTTGTCAAACTCCTCTATCATGACCCTACTAAAAATGTACCCATCACTCAAACAAAATCTTGACTTGACATGCTCATAGTCTTTACTGTACTTGCAGCCTCATATATATAATAAAGGCTGATTTTGAGATTTTGATATAAAATAAAGGTTGGTTTTGGATATTTCGATATTGCTATTTTTATTGTCTCTGTTTAATGTTATCATGTTAGATGATCCAAAAATAAATATTATCATAGGTTATAAAGTTTGAATAAAATAATTATTAATTTAAGATATTAAATTAATAATTATTATTCTAGAATATTTAATAAATTTTTGAGATACTTAGAAATAGAATTTTGTTATTAAAAATAGGACTTTAGAAAAGAGTCTTTCCTAGGCTCCAAGTTAGGAATAAAGTTAGTAGAATAGTTAGAAGGTCATTTAATGTAAGTGGACACTTGTTATTTAATAAGTGATCCATAATTAGTGGAAGTTAGGACATTGAGCTTATAAATAGCTCATTGCAAGAGTGTTTTTGTTGTTCGGAGGATAGCACTGCAACAAATCTATACGATCTAGTGTTACCAACAAATCTAAAGAGCACTGAGGAAGGTAGACTTTGAAACCGATTCCAAAGAGGGACCAGTGGTATAAGCAGTCAAAGACTCGAGTGATTATATATTTTTTTAATTAAAATTGTAATTGGGATCATAAGGTGGCATAGCACTTTGTATTTGGAGGAATAAGTAGAATTTTTTTTATGTAATGTTATTGTAATATTTTTGGAGTAAAGTAATTTTTTTTTTGTAATGGAGTAATAAGGTGATTTTTTGTAATTTGTTTTTGGAGAGATAAGTGTGACTCAAAGTAATTTTACTTTGAGGGGGGGTAAATTTTTTTTACCAGATTGTGCTAGAGCATCATTGTAAAAGTGAAATTTTGAAAGTTACCTTGTAAATATTTGAGAAATTGACTAGAGCCAAGTGCAAAGTTCAGTCATTTTTCTCCTGTTTCAACGACTATTTGAGGGTCAAGGCCAAGCCTTGATAGATTGTTTTTTTTGCGTCGTGTGTTGTTTTTTTTGCGTGTGGCGTGTGTCGTGGCGTGACGAGTTGCTCAATTTTTTGTGCTTGATTCTTTTGGTGCACTGCTTCAACACTCCAATGTCGAAATTAATTAATCTCTTCTCTGAAACTGATAAGCTAGAAGGAGTGAAATCCTATAAGACATGGCGACGTCCAATTGAAAGCACTCTTATTTTTAATGAATTGTGGCATGGCATTTGTGATGGCAACATTAAGCCAAATAAACCAACAGATCCAGATTCACTTGCAAAATGGGAAATAAAAGATGCCAAGGCATTAGCTCTTATAAAAGCTTCAGTTACTAATGAAATGTACATACACATTGAGAATTCTTCAGATGCATGGGCTGCTTTACATACATTCAAAGATCTCTTTGATACACAACCTGAATCAAAGAAAGTTGATCTTCAATTAAAATTGCTTCAACAGAAATTAACTGAAGGTGGTGATGTTCTTGAGTACATTTCACGACTTAAAAACATTAAGCAAGAAATCATCAATGTTGGTTTTCAAGTTGTTGATGAAAGCTTCTTAACTACAATTTTAATTGTTGGATTGCCATCATCATATACTCATTTTTCGGAAACTTTGCAAGTCACTGGCAAGTTAGAGAAGATCAAATTTGATGAAATGAGTGACATGTTAGCACAGCATGATAAAAATTTCAGGAAGAAGAAGCAGATTGGGGAAGATGTCTTCCTCAGCGGAGCCAGTTCAAGCAACTCCTCAGCTGATAATTCCAGAAACAAAGAAAGAGGTAATTTCAATCCAAATCAAGCAGCGCAAGGTCGTGGTCGCAGTCAACACAGAGGAAACAATTCCAACAGAGGCTCCAAGTCAGGCAGAAACAATTTTCAAGGCAGAGGCAACAATCAAAACAGAATATATCATCAAGGCACAAGACAAAGTCCAGGAAGAGGACAAACTCAAAACAGAGGACAAAGCAGAGGTCGAGGACAGTTTCAAGGCAGAGGATAGTCTCAGGGAAGAGGCACCGATTTGAGTCAAATTGTTTGCAAGCGATGTACTAGAGTTGGTCATTATGCAGCAGATTGTAGAACTTCTATTGAGAAAATTTCTAAGTTTCATCCAAACTCAGCACAGTTTGCAAATGATGAAGATGATCCTGATAGTTCCGAATATGTTTTCACAAACACAGAAGCAACAGCTTTACAGGTTTCAAGCTTTCTCCGTAGTGATTATGAAGATGCATGGATTCTTGATACAGGCGCAACTCAACAGATGACATTTCGACGTGACTTCTTCTGGAGTTTCAAAGAATGTCATCTGAATTAAATCTATCTTGCTGACAAAACCAAACATACTCCTTTAGGAAAAGGTGTATTTAAAGTTTTTTTACCAAGCATCGGAGAAAAAATGATTTCTAATGTATGGTATGTCCCAAAATTCAAGCAACATTTGTTGTCGTTAGTCACAATTCAACAAGCAAGGCATACAGTGATTATGGAAGATGGCTCAGTTAAAATCAACTCAGTCAAACAAAATATGCAAATAGTAATGACAGGTTATGAAGATGGAAAACTGTTAAGGATGAAAGGGACAGTTATTCCAAGACATTCTGACTTTGCAGGCGCAGCAAGTACAGATATTTCACCAATCAGATTATGGCATGTCAGATATGCCCATCTCAACTTTGACAGTCTCTCTCAGTTACAAAAACAGGGCATGGTTAAAGGACTTCCAACCTTCAAACAGGAAAATGCAAAGTGTGAATCTTGCATTTTTGGAAAGCAACATCGAGAGACTTTTCCCACCAGTTCTTGGCGAGCAAACAGGCATTTGCAGTTGGTTCACAGTGATATTTGTGGACCCTTCCCAACTTCACTTGGAAGTTGCAGATATTTTTTACTTTTTATTGACGATTTTAGCAAGATGACATGGGTATATTTCTTGAAGCAAAAGTCAGAAGCATTTGAAAAGTTCAAAACTTTTCATAAGCTTATTGAAAATGAAGTAAAGGAGAAGATTGGCACTCTTCGAATTGACAACGGCGAAGAATTCACTTCAAATGAATTCAAAAAGTATTGCATGGAAAATGGAATCAAACGACATCTTACCAATGTCTACACTTTGCAGTAAAATGGGGTAGTAGAAAGAATGAATTGTACCTTGTTAGGAATGATGCGATCTATGTTAACTTTCAAAAAGTTAAGTCCTTCATATTGGGCTGAAGCAGTTTATACTGCTGTCTATTTGAGAAACAGATCTCCTACAGCTTCTTTAGACTGAATCACACCCTATGAAGCATGGTTTGGATTCAAACCACGGGTTAAGCATCTCCGAGTTTTCGGATCTATCTGTTATGCCTTAGTTCCCAAGGAAAAACGAACTAAGCTTGATGCACGAAGCTTAAAGTGCACAATGATCGGCTATTCTGATGAGAAGAAAGGGTACCGACTTTTGTCGAATGGGAAATTTGTTGTAAGCAGAGATGTGATCTTTGATGAAAATGAGAGTAAGAGTGCTGAAGAAGTTGAAAGTCTTCTTCAAAAGTTAGAAACAAAAACTGATAAAAGACATGGAAATTTACAAAGTCAACCAAAGTCACCAAGTTGGTATGAACTTGAATTTCCTTCATCTGACGATGATTCATCCAGTCCGTCTTCTTCACCAGCGCCATCTAGGTCTTCTAGTAGTTCATCCAACTCTCCTAGCAGCAGCGGTTCTTCTGGCAATGACTCTCTGCCCCCAGACCCTGCGGTTGTTCAAGCCCAAACCAGTGAACATAAATTGCCGAAATGGGTGGTTCAACTCTTGAAAGATGTAAGGCCTAATGAACAAAATAAAACAGGAACAAGGGGATCAAAACAAAATGAAGGCAATTTTGCTTTAATAGCAAATGAGTTTACTGAACCTTCTTCTTATCAAGAGGCAGTAAAACATAAAGCATGGCAACAAGCAATGGTTGATGAATATCAGGCAGTTCAAGACAACAACACTTGGCAACTTGTTGATTGTCCTCAACATGTTAAACCTATTGGATGCAAATGGGTTTATCGAATTAAATACAAGCAAAATGGTGATATTGACAAGTATAAAGCAAGACTTGTTGTTAAAGGTTTTGCGCAGCAGGAAGGGATAGATTATGAGGAAACGTTTGCTCCTACAGCTAAATGGAACACCATCCGCCTCACACTTGCCTTAGCAACTCAACAAGGATGGAAAGTTCATCAAATGGATATAAAAAGTGCTTTTCTCAACGACGATTTACAGGAAGAAGTCTACATGACTCAACCACCAGGTTTTGAAATTGAGGGACAAGAACATAAAGTCTGCAAACTGATAAAGGCTTTATATGGGTTAAAACAAGCTCCTCGAGCTTGGTATGCCAAAATGGATGAATACCTTTGCAAAGTTGGTTTTCATCGTAGTGAATCTAATGATACCTTGTATGTACGCCAACAAGGTAAAAATCTGGTGATTTTGATTATGTATGTCGATGATTTGATCATCACAGGCAACAATGATGATCACATTGAACAGGTGAAAAAGGAGTTACATGCAGGTTTTAAGATGACAGATTTGGGACTACTTCACTACTATCTTGGAGTTGAAGTATTCCAACGTCCACATCAGATCTTCATTTCCCATAGTAAATATGCAGTAGAAATTCTTCAGCGATTTGGAATGCAGGATTGTAAGCCTGTCCTTACCCCTATGGAACAAAACTTAAAACTTTCAAAATTTGAAGGGGGGGGAAAGGTGAACAGCACGACTTACAGACAGTTGATTAGTAGCTTGATTTATTTGACAACCACTCATCCTGATCTATCTTATGAGTCAGTATTCTTTCACGTTTTATGCAGGAACCACTAGACAGCCACTGGAATGCAGCCAAAAGAGTTCTTCGATATATCCAAGGAACAAAAGATTTTGGTCTTCTTTACAAAAAGACTAAAAATTTTGTACTTGGTGGATTTTCAGATGCCGAATTTGCTGGCAGTATTGATGACAGGGCATCAACCTCAGGTTACTTAATGAAAATGGGGTCAGCTGCAGTTTCCTGGAGTTGCAAGAAGCAAGCTACAGTGGCCACTTATTCAACAGAAGCAGAGTACATTTCAGCATGGGAAGCAACATGTGAGATTGTTTGGTTACGTCGAGTTTTACAGGACTCGGGAATTCCTCCAGCAGAAGCTATTTCATTATTCATTGACAATCAGTCAGCAATAAAGCTTGCCAAGAATCCAATTTTTCATTCAAAGACAAAGCATGTGGACACCAAGTATCATCATATCAGATCTCTCATTGCAAAGGACATCATCAAGCCAATGTATTGTCCTTCAGAAGATCAGACCTCCAACATTTTCACGAAACCTCTTGGAAGAATAAAATTTACTAAGTTCAGGGATGAACTTGGTATCTGTTGTAATGTATCTTTGGATCATAGGGGGGAATGTTAGATGATCCAAAAATAATTTTTGTCATAGGTTATAAAGTTTGAATAAAATAATTATTAATTTAAGATATTAAATTAATAATTATTATTCTAGAATATTTAATATACTTAGAAATAGAATTTTGCTATTAAAAAATAGGACTCTAGAATAGAGTTGTTTCCTAGGCTCTAAGTTAGGAGTAAAGTTAGTAGAATAGTTAGAAGGTCATTTAATGTAAGTGGACACTTTTTATTTAATAAGTGATCCATAATTAGTGGAAGTTAGGACCTTGAGCTTATAAATAGCTCATTGCAAGAGTGTTTTTGTTGTTCGGGTGTAAACTCTTGCATAATTCCAATGTAATTGTTTTTCTGATTAATAAAATTACGTGTCTAAGGACACTTCGGCCATTATATCATTCATGAGTAAATCTCTTGTAACTTGTAATAGTTTATGCTTTGAATTTATCATGTATGTTTTATGATTTCACATAACATTTCTTAAATGTCCTAAATTCCAATATAAATTTAAATTATAATATATATATATATATATATATATCGCGTTTCCTTGTTTCCAAAATTTGGGGAGGTCACGTTTCGTATTGCTTCCTATTTCGGAAAATCGTTTCCGTTTCCCCGTTTCGTACAACTTAGATCAAAATACACAAGACACACAAATTAGGCTCCTAGAGCCAGGGAAAAACCTTTCCCTCTTGGAGAGGAAAACCCACGAGAAATTCTTCTTATAGATCTTCAAATGAGAAGTACTATGACCCAGATTTAGACCCTTGACCTATAAATGCCTCCAAGACCTTGTCTTTACTACTTTGCTTGCTTTCAACACTGACCCTTTTCTCCTGCTTCAATCTGCACTGATCTGCACTAGTACTAGAGAGCTCGGTTTCTTAGTCAACACTTAGATACTTAATCTTCTTTACCTAGTCCTTCTTCAAACAGATCCGCACTTTGTTCACTGTCTTTAACCTTTCATATAATACAAGTTCTTTTCATAACTTGGTTACATACAAACGATAAACAATCCTTTCTTAAGTGTATTCTATCATAGGTAAGTCCACACTTTATCACAGATAGCATCTGCTCTTTATCACAGAGAAAAACCCGCAGTTCTGTTGCAGAGTTCCGCACTGCACTTTTAGCATTGCACTTCTGCACTGCACTTCCGCACTACACTTTCTGCACTGCACTTCCGCACCTCTTGTTTCAGGAATCACTGCAGCACTTTATTATACTAAGGTATCATCAAATATATCCGCTTCTTATTCAGTCTTGAGTCAGTGTGATATGCTGTCCAAAGGTCCGCAAAAACTTAGAGAGAATCCGCATATTTTTTCTATCCAAATGAGCCACGGTTCTAGCTCTATTTATAGTGGAATTACCTCTGTTTTAGGCCGACCATACAGCCAATATTTAGTCCGACTTTAGTCACTGATTCTAGGCCAACTAGATCACAGTAGATGGTGCATTTTCGAGCGTTGATTTAAGGGTTGTTCCAAGCCATTCTTCGATAGCTTCTTTGACAAGGTCTTGGAGCATTCTCTTGCCTAGATTCTTCATACATATGACACTTATTACATTTATATCTAGAAGACAAAAACCTAGATAGACAACAAGAAGAAGTATACTAACCTATAATAAACTCTTGCTCATGAAACCCATGAAGCAAGTACAAAATTCATTTTATTGTCTTTGTCTTCTACTTTACATAAATCCATAATTACATAGTCAATATGAAAACCGACCTAGTTACACTTGTCAACAAATTGAAGGTCTAGATTGGAAGCAAAGAATTTTAGCGTCTAAGTAAGGACATGGGAATAAGGTCTGCTCTATGTGGAGAATTAAGCCTAAGATCTGTGGCGACTAGGTCCGAAGTTCTGGAGAGGTGGCTGAGTACAAGAGCCCTATAGAAACAATTATCTTGTGGATAATTTGCAAGATATCGACCCTTCCTTGTAGCAACTGATGAAGATATTCTTGGATTCGTGTTGAAGACTTTTTGAGCTGGTTTGGCGCTCGCATTTTGGACTACATTTGGAGCAACTTTGTAAGCATTATTAAAAGCATCTCTAAAGTTGTTAAGAAGGGCTGCATGCTGAGGAATTGTGTCGCTATCCAAGACACAACTATGTGACAGTGGAGTAGTCATGTAGGTGGCTACAGGGTTTGCAGGGTTTGACTGGCAAGAGCGGACAATCGAGTGCGTGCAGAAGTCGGGGTGGCGGCAGAGGCTGCGGACAAGATCGTCGCCAGAGCAAGCCGACGACTAACATAAGAAGGAAATTGCAGGTAAATCTGAAGGATCAAGGAAATCAAGTAGCGACACTAGCACAAAAAACCAAGGATTGAGAACACCATTGCAACTTAGTCGCTTGAAGTGACAAGGAGACCATCGTTGAGTTTGAGCATAGATAGTCTTCAATGAATTGCAGAGGGTTGATTAGTTGCCGAGTGTGTGGGCCATGGTTGAGGTGTGAGAAACTGTGGACACATCAGATATTCGTTAGATCAAGACTTGAAGCCAAACAAAGTGTTATCCCCTCACAGTCTGTGAACTTGGGGTTTCCAAGGGCTGGAGTAATTTGTAGCTCAATGCACTTCAAAAAATAGATTATTAGATCAAAAGGGATTCGATCCACACAAGGGATCTAGAAATATGAAGACATCTGCCAGATCCACTAGACCCATAGTGCTTGTTGATTTCTATAGCATCAGGAAGTGTTCTAAGTCTCATTTTTGATAGAGAGGCTTGGACATCAGTTATCCAGAGAACCCATAAATCGTTTGTGGAAATTCCACTCGGATATGACTTTATTAGAATAATTAATTATTTTAATTCAGACCCTAAGTTTAAACTTAGGGAAATTAAATAATTAAAGGGTATTAATAGATCAGAGTGTGAATCTTCTAGAAAACGAAGATCAAGTCATCTTTTAATCTGAGCCTTTGATTAACGATATAATCTTGGCCGTTGATTCATCAGCAAGAAGACTATAAGAAGAGAATTGAGGGTCATTTGGAAATCAAGTCGGGGACACTCTCAGTGCCCGAAGGAAATCGATTCTGAAGCAAGAGAATTCGATTTCAGTGGGTGAGATTGTAGAGGCAGGGTTGTAGAAGCAGAAGAAGGAGGGAGGAGTCAGTTATCGGGAAGCAGATGTCAGGAGGATGAAGGGAAGGGTGAGCTAATCAGCAGCAAGACCCCCTCCACGCAGAATCACACAGTCCATGGAGAGACTGCGCAGAGCTCTCACGCTGGATGACGCAGAGGGTGAAGGAGGTCACCGCGAGGGTCTGAAATTTGTCTGGAGGTTCCAGAAAATTCAGCTAGGTGTTTGCTAATTTTATCCGCTCATCAGACTCTTGTATATGTACTTTCCATTTCTGAAGATAAATACAAAACCCTCATTTGCTGCACCGGTTTTCCCACATTGGGTTTTTTCCGAGGGCAGATGTCCAAAAACAACTGTGTTCATATGGTTGTTTCTATTGTGCTACTTGTGTAATTTATCTTTCTGTTCTTATGCTCTTGATGATAGTGAAGATCTGCAAATGTGTTTATTTCAAAATTTATTGAAGCATCTGTAAATAACTTATCTCATAATTAGGAGAAATAAACCAAGTATTGCATAAATATTTTCCTTCTTGAAAATTTCACATGGTATCAGAGCTAAGGGCTAAAAACAGAAAGGAAGGATCTGCCATGGACCAAAGATTCATCAGTCGGAAGGGTTCACGTAGTCCTCCAGAGCATGCATAAATGCAGAGAGAACACGACATGAAAGTGCTGGCATCCAGACTAGAGGAGGATCTTGCTTGTGTGTTGAGCACAACTTCTCCAGGTGTTTGGTATATTGACAGTGGAGCATCTGCTCATATGACGGGGGTTCGAGAATGTTTTTCGAGCTACCAAGAAGAACAGATGAATTTACAGATAACTATGGGAAACAAGGCAAAATGTACCCCCATTGGGAGAGGTACCATAACATTTCAGACCGAAGATGGCAACAAGATTCAAGCCACCAATGTTTTGCATGTACCAGGGTTGGGGATGAATTTACTCTCAGTGTCTCAACTTCAAAACAAGGGCTATGACGTATACTTTATTAGAGATAAGGTATATGCCAAACACCCTAGCTGGAGAAAAAAGGCACAAATCGGAGTAAGGAGTCACCAGCTGTACAAACTCCAGCTTGAATCTCCGTTGGCCCTAATTGGCAGTACAGACGACAGAGATCTGAATGAATTATGGCACAGAAGAATGGGGCATCTACATCATGGAGCCTTGGGGATTCTCAAAAATACTGTCATCGAGGCTCTTGAACTCGGCACGAAGAAAAACGAAGTTTGCAAGGGATGCGTACTAGGAAACTACGCTAAGGCATCATTTCCAAGAAGCAGTAGCAGAACCAAAGGTGTATTAGAGTTAATACACTCTGACATTTGCAATCCAATGTCCACAACTGCTCCCAATGGTGCAAAGTATTTTTCCACCTTCATTGATGATCATTCCAGAAAAATTTGGATCTATTTTTTGAATACCAAAGATGAAGTCTTTGAACGATTCAGAGATTTCAAAGCATTGGTGGAGAGCTCTACAGGAAAGAAGATCAAGAAGTTGCAGTGAGATAACAGTGGAGAATATATCGATAAAGACTTCACAAATTTCTGTGCTAAGGAAGGCATCAAGAGAGAATGGACAACTCCATACAATTTAGAGCAAAATGGAATTGCAGAACAAAAGAATTGGACCGTAATAGAAGCTGCAAGGGCAATGTTGTATGACCAAGATATGCCCAAATTCTTATGGGTAGAGGCCTGTAATACAACAGTCTATATTCATTATAGAGTTCCTCATAGAGCTTTGGGAAGGTAACTCCTGAGAGTGTGTTCACAGGCAACAAGCAAGAAGTGAGCCACATTAGGATATTCGGCAGCATGGTGTATTGCCATGTTCCAGATGAAAAGAGAAAGAAGTTGGATCAAACTTTAGAAAAGGGTTTCTTGATGGTCTATAACGAGAATGCGAAGGCATATCACATCTATATTCCGGAGAATAGGAAAATCGTGGTAAGAAGGGATGTTAAGTTCCTCAAGGAGAGAGCCTTCAGGAAATCTCGAGAAATGGCCATAGATACGCAGATTGAGGAGGATCCACTAGTACAGCCTCAACGACTTACAGAGGATAGGCCAAGTGCCTCTCCAAGGCACAATGATTCTGAGTAGAGTTCCTCCGAAGAAGAACAGGAAGGAGAACAGGTAAGACCACCCACCACTGATGGGAGACCGAGCAGAGAACTTCAACAAATTCTTAAGGATGCAGAAGAATTTGTTGGAGCCCCTAGAGAAGGAAAGAGGATTAGGATGCAACCAAATAGATATCAGGCACTGGTAGCTCAGGTTGGTGAACCATCTACCTTTCGGGAAGCAGCTCAGCATCAAGTATGGGTGGATGCCATGGTGGAGTATAGCTCCATCATGACAAATGATGTATGGGAAGTAGTTCCTAGACCACAGGACAAATCAGTTGTAGGATCCAGATGGATCTACAAGATCAAATATGCTGCAGATGGCAGCATAGAGAAGTTCAAGGTGAGATTTGTAGCTCAGGGGTATGCACAAAAGGAGGGAATTGATTATGAAGAAGCCTTTGCCCTAGTAGCTCAATACACTTCTATGAGATCCGTCATCTCTATGGCTGTGCAGATGGGATGGGAGATTCACCATATTGATGTCAAGACAACGTTCTTGAATGGGGTGATAGAGGAAGAAGTGTATATAGAACAACCAGAGGGCTTCGAGACAAATGAGCAGAAGACTCATGTTTGCAGGCTTAAGAAAGCCTTATATGGTTTAAAACAAGCCCCCAGGGCATGGTATGGACAGATTGATAGCTATCGTCAAGAGTGACGCAGACCCCAACCTTTACTACTTGAGAGTAGGGGATGAGCCGCTTATTCTTGTACTTTATGTGGATAACCTGTTTTTGACCGGATCATCCAAGCTCATCAAAGACTGCAAGGAGAATTTGGCAACAAAATTCGACATGAAGGACCTGGGGCAAATGCACTATTTTCTTGGATTAGAAATCTGGCAACAGAAAGGGGAAATCTTCCTAGGGCAAGGAAGATACACGACAGAAATCCTTAAGAGATTTCAGATGGAAGATTATAGAACTATGGCCACGACAATGATTAATAACTGGAAGAAGATAGACACTTTGGAGGATGATGAGGCTGATCTCACCTTGTATAGACAACTCACTAGATGATTGATGTAACTGGTCAATACTAGACCAGACATTTGTTATGCAGTGAATACCCTCAGTTAGTTCATGGTGGAACCCAGGAGGGCTCAGTGGGCTGTAGCCAAACATGTTCTCAAATACCTGAGAGGGACAGTCGAGTATGGGTTGAAGTACACCAAGGATAATGAGGTCTAGTTGAGTGGGTTCACAGATGCAGATTGGGCGGGAAGCACAGTAAATCAGAAAAGTACTAGTGGGTATTGTTTCAGTCTCCGATCAGGAATGACCTCCTGGTGCAGTAGGAAACAAAAGTTCGTAGCGCTGAGCTCAGCCGAGGCAAGTACATGGCAGTCATATGGCTTTGCAAGGTACTCTTGAACTTGCTCAGGAAGCGGATGGAACCGGCCAGGATTTTGTGCGATAATCAGAGCTGCATCAAGCTCTCTGAAAATCCTGTGTTTCATGACCGGTCAAAACACATTGACATTTGGTGGCACTTCATCAGGGACTATGTCCAGAGGGGAGAAGTACAATTGCGATACACTCCTACAGGAGTGTAGGTGGCAGATATCCTCACAAAGGCTCCAAGTAAGATCAAATTCACTTACTTCAGAGAGAAGATGGGGATGGTCGAGAACCCTTTTCATTAGAGGAAAGGGTGGTCTTCAGAGGAAGAGGGAGCTGCAGTACGAATGCTGTAGTGGCAGAGGCAGTGTCACGAGGCGATAGTATAGGAAGCAACAACGCAGAGATGCGGGGCAACAACCAAGACAACATCAACATAGTAGATATTATAGAGACAGAGCAGTACAACGGTATCTTGCTTAAACACTTTCCTCGCTAAGAGGGAGTGTTGATTTCTATACCATCGGGAAGTGTTCTAAGTCTCATTTTTGATAGAGAGGCTTGGACATCAGTTACCCAGAGAACCCAAAAATCGTTTGTGGAAATTCCACTCGGATATGACTTTATTAAAATAATTAATTATTTTAATTCAGACCCTAAGATTAAACTTAGGGAAATTAAATAATTAAAGTGTATTAATAGAGCAAAGTGTGAATCTTCTAGAAAACGAAGATCAAGTCATCTTTTAATCTGAGCCTTTGATTAACGATATAATCTTGGCCGTTGATTCATCAGCGAGAAGACTATAAGAAGAGACTTGAGGGCCATTTGGAAATCATGCCAAGGACACTCTCAGTACCCAAAAGAAATCGATTCTGAAGCAAGAGAATTCGATTTTAGTGGGTGAGATTGTAGAGGCAGGGTTGCAGAAGCAGAAGAAGGAGGGAGAAGTCAGTTATTGGGAAGCATAAGTCAGGAGGATGAAGGGAAGGGTGAGATGATCAGCAGCAAGACCCCCTCCACGCAAATCATGCAATCCAGGGAGAGACTGCGTAAAGCTCTCACGCTGGATGACGCAGAGGGTGAAGGAGGTCACCCCGAGGGTCTGAAATTTGTCTAGAGGTTCCAGAAAATTCAGCTAGGTGTTTGCTAATTTTATCTGCTCATCAGACTCTTGTAAATGTACTTTCTATTTCTGAAGATAAATACAAAACCCTCATCTGCTGCACTGGTTTTCGCACATTGGGTTTTTCTGGGGACAATTGTCCAAAAATAACTGTATTCATATGGTTGTTTCTATTGTGCTACTTGTGTAATTTATCTTTCTGTTCTTATGCTCTTGATGATAGTGAAGATCTGCAAATGTGTTTATTTCAGAATTTACTAAAGCATCTGTAAATAACTTATAAGTAGGATAAATAAACCAAGTATTGCAGAAATATTTTCCTTCTTGAAAATTTCTTAGTGCTTACTCTAGCCCAACACCTAAAGCAAGAAACCTGTAATATCCCAAATGGGAAAATAACAGTAATAACAGGCTAAAATGTATTAAGGAGACAACAAAACAAAAATTGATATCATAACACCAACGAAGCCATAAAATATTGCTGAGCCATTTTATTAATTTTCTTGAAATGAGTACAATGGAGGTGCTGGAATGAAGCCACCTAGGCTTGCTCAAGGCAAGCTAGAGAAGCCTCCTGAATCAATGCTGAAATCCCCCACTGATGGTACGTTGTATGGCTATAGCTTTGTGCCATAATCTGTCATAAATGCTGCTGCTGCTCCCGAAGAAATGCCACTAGGGCTTGCTACACTGCTCAGAAAATTCCGGGACTTTAACCCCGGACTCTACTCAAGAAACCCACAAAAACCCACGAAGGAATTGGCCAAATGTTGACCCCAGAATTTTGGCCAAATTTCCCCTAGTTCCTTTGGCTGCTCGCTGAGATAGGATGTTTGTTTGACACCTCAAATATTCCCAGAAAATTCTGCCAAATTAATCTTGGCTTCTCCTCAATAAACCCAGAAAAACACAAAAAGGATTCGCCCAAAGCTTGACCCCGGAAATTGGCCCTCTTGGGCTTGGCTCACTGCACTGTTGGGTAAATTGATCCTCCTGTAAATCCTGCTGCTCGAAGTCTCCAAAATGCCACAAAAATCCTTGTTAGGAAGCTCCAAGCCTCCCCACCAAATCTTAGTTGCAACTCCCTCTCTTCTCACCTCCCGGAACAACCAAATCCTCTTTGCACTGTGTCCTCCCCTACGCAGTCTCCTCCTCCTTTGTGCAGTCCATAACTGGCTACGCTTCCTCCTGATGCTGCTGATGGAAATTCTCCTCACAAGTTGTGGAACTCCTCTCCTAAGCGGGCACTCGAAGACCCCCGAGGTAGAGGTTGAGATCTCCGCTTGAAGAACTCGTGTGCTAAATAACATTGCAGAATTGGCTCTCCGGCTCAAGCGTGCTCTGTCAAAATGACAAGAAGAACATAGCTGAATGAATGAATGTCGAATGAGCCTTCCCTTCTTCCTTTTATCCATTGAGGCCCAACGTATGCCTTGGGTCCCGCCTTGACCTGCGCTGCCTCTCCTTGGCCAATCACATGCTGCCTTTTCTAAAAAACTCAACCATCATGGTCCAAAGAATCTGTTTTTCTAAAAAATTGGAAGTTTCCTTTGTTGGAGGACCTCACAAAATTAATTTTTTATGGACCCACGAGTTTTTGATCACTTTTGATAAATTTTCACTTGGAGGGTATTTTCTTTTCCCTTCATTTTATTTTTTGGATAATTTTTGGCTTAATTTTATTTTTTTATTTTTGCCATAAATTAAAATTAAAAAGACTCAAGAGGGGATTAATTATTTTTCCACCGTCTAAGTGTCTCTAAAAAAAATAATAATTTAGCCATGGTGTCTAAGCATGAGTAACCATGCGCTAAATCATCCCTAGAAACACTTTTAAATCAAATATTAAAATTTCAACCCATGGAAGGGGAAATATGCATATAGACATAGACTCTTGAGACTTGACTAAACTCTGCGACAATACACATGATCTAGTATGAAAAGTACATAGACTCGATACACACTAGACCTCGTCAATGATTTCGACCCTAGCTTTGGGGTAAATCTGGGAGAAAAACTCTGCCAATTATCTGTGTTTACAAGCACATAATTTGTGGAGGTTAAAAAACTCCCTTGGATGAAACCCTTTGAGAAGAATCATAGGTTTACCTAGGTGTTATTACATGGCTTAATAGTCATACTAGAATCATTTACAATAATTTTGCAGAATTTGGGATTACAATGATGACATTGACTCAATTTTTTTTTTCTCTGATGCTATATACTCTGCTTTTCTGAATATTGATATGTACATGGTCAACAAGGTGGAAGTGTTAAGGTATTGAAAATGAATGGCTTATCAGAAAATGTTGAACTCGCTAGAAGCTTATATTGGTATGACAACTCACGAATTCATGCAAATTTGTATGAGTGTTAATTTCTGAACATGTTCTATGCCATTTCAGATTAGGGCACAACACTGAAGAAGATAGAACATACTAATAGATCGATAGAAGACAAGCCGAGACAGAGATAAGAAATGGTGGCATTACGGCGATCAACAGGATGCTTCTACCAGCAAAGTCTCCAATAGGTCATTCAGCCAAGCGTGTCACACATAACCCCAGAACAACCCAAGCAAAGAATACTCCAAGTATATATATCACAGCTCCAACGCTATCCAGAGAGAGAATTCCTCCACATCGATGTGTGTCAAATGAACTCCAAGTCTCTCCAATATATAGGAATCTTTGGGGGTGTGTGACACGTCCTTTAAGACATTTAAGTCAATATTTTATTCCAGGCCGACCCAGCACATAAGTGGAATAAATTCAAAGTACATGTTCTGTTCATCCGATCGAGATGATCTTTAGATCAATCTTACACCTCTCCGAAAGAGGAATCCAATAAAAATATTGCGATCGTCATCTGAGCAGCACAACCCGGAGTTTGGACCTAGTTGTCCAATTTTAACACTCCCTCTCAACTAGGGAGAACTCCGTCCACTAGTGCAATTCAAACATCGTGCGTCATCCCGCCGTAACTTGCTTTGCTGGCCTCTTTATTTCAGAACAGAAGTGGGTCAGTCACAAAGACATCATACCCGGCTGACAGATTCAGCCCAGAGGTCCGAAACCTCTATCCGACTCACAAAGAGTCTCCAACCAACCCGAAGTTGGTTCATCTGACCCGAAGTCAGGCAGAGGTCCCAGACCTCACTAAACTTGATCCCAGATCAAGTGGTTGGAACGTGCCATCCTAGATAGAGAGTACGGCAAATTCTGATGCGTCCATCAGTCTTTGCTACTAGTCTCTAGCCTTTCCCATCTCATTGGCCAAATGAGAGGTACTTCCCATGAGCCCTTAACTCAATGGGTAGGATGCATACGGGGTACAGATAAATGAGAGGCGAACCAACTCAATAATCACAAAGGTGGGGCAGAAGCACCATAAGTGCTTATAGCTCCGATAAGCTATCCCCAAAACCCCCTTTTGAGCTCCCAGAGCTCATCGTCCAATAGGACCCTCAGAATAGGGTCGTTCCATGATTCCAAGATTCTCACGGAAGGTTAGGAACATGACCTTCCCCAAGGGCATTGTGAGAATATCCGCGACCTGCTCATCAGTGCCTATATGATCGAGCCTTACGGCGCCTCGCTGTACCATATCCCAAATAAAGTGGTACCAGCCATCAACATGCTTGGATCAATCGTGGAACCTGGGATTCTATGACAAATGAATCCCCCTCTGGTTATCACAAAGGATAACGGTGGCATCTAGCACATGCTCGAACAGCTCACAGAAGAGCTTTTGCAACCAAGTGACTTCACAACAGGCCATACATGTTACAATGTATTCGGCCTCAGCGGTGCTCAAGCTATCCCCAAAACCCCCCTTTGAGCTCCCAGAGCTCATCGTCCAACAGGACCCTCAGAATAGGGTCGTTCCATGATTCCAAGATTCTCACTGAAGGTTAGGAACATTACCTTCCCCAAGGGCATTGTGAGAATATCCGCGACCTACTCATCAGTTCCTATATGATCAAGCCTTACGGCGCCTCGCTGTACCATATCCCAGATAAAATGGTACCAGCCATCAACATGCTTGGATCAATCGTGGAACACAGGATTCTCAGTCATACGAATCCCACTCTGGTTATCACAGAGTATCACAGTGGTATCTAGCACATGTCCAAACAACTCACTAAAGAGCTTTCGCAACCAAACTGCTTCACAACAGGCCATACTAGCTGCAATGTATTCGGCCTCAGCGGTGCTCAAAGCCACTGACTTCTGCTACCTGCTCATCCATGAGATCAAAGCAGAACCAAGATTGAAGCAGCATCCCGATGTGCTCTTACGATCCACCACACTGCCAGCCCAATCGGGATCAGTATATCCACGGAGTGTCATACTCCCGGCAGTGTATCTCAACCCATGGTCTATCGTGCCTCAGAGATATCTCAAGTGTTTCTTGGCACCAACCTAGTGAATGTTATGATCAACCATGTGTTGCCTCAAAGTGTTCACTGGTGTTCATTAAGAACATCAGGGTCCCTATGAGTTAACGATACTCAGTAGGACAGGCCCAGCAACGCTGCTACTCAACTTCTTAAAGTTGAGTTCCATGGACTTACAGTCCATCATACCAGAAAATTCATAATGTATTTTCCTTGAGAAAGGAAAATCTCGCCAGGTCTCTACTAGACCTTCAGGCCTAGACATCAGTCCTAGGTCCTTCATCTCGAACTCAGCAGCGAGCTCCCTCTTGCACTGATGAATGAGAGAGTCAGCACCTGTCAGGAAGAGGTCATCCACATACATCACCAGAATGAGAGGTTTTCCCTTGACAACCTTGAAGTAAGGGTTCGGATCAGCATTACTTCGAGTGAAGCCCAGCTTCATCAAGTAGCTATCTATCCTCTTGTACTAATCTCAGGGTGCTTGTTTCAGCTCATAGAGGGCTTTCTTCAACCTGCAGACATGGGTGTCCCGATCCTGGACTTCCAACCCCAAAGGTTGCTCCACATATATCTCTTCCTTTATCACACCATGCAGAAAAATGCGGTCTTCACATCATCTGATGAAGACTCCATCCTTGCGTAGTAGCAAGGACTATAATAGATCGAATGGTGGTATATCAGGCTACAGGTGTAAGTATGTCATCATAGTCTAAGCCTTCTTTTTGAGAGAAGCCACAGGCAACGAATCTTGCCTTGAACTTTTCAGCACTTCCATCAGATCCATGCTTGATCTTGTGGAGCCATTTCGAGGTGACAACTGCTTTGTCCTATGGTCTTGGAAACACATTCCAGACATTATTCTTCATAATGGACTCATACTCTTCGTGCATAGCATCCTTCCAGACTTAATGCTTTACGACTTCCTCAAAGGATCTAAGCTCAGATTGTACAAAAGTACTCATGGCTGCTAGATGTCCCGGAATTTATATGGCTTCTTGGTTTTCCTTCAGAATTTCCCCCTCTGAAGCCATATGTCCCTGAGCCATGAGGATCTTCTTTCGTTGAACAAAAGTATCCACTCAGGAGCGTATACAGATATATCTCCCTCTTAATGTCAGCTTCTCTCTTGAGAGAAGACATTTATTTTAAATGAGGGCATCCTAGACACCAACTAGGAAAGGGACTTGATCTCAAAAACCATCCAACAGACTTTGCTGATCATGATTCAAGATTCCAACCATGTGACCAAAAGCTGCAGAAATTTCTCAGTTTTACCATAACGCTCCAATGTAAGACTGATACAGTCACATGCTTGCTGCTACATAGGTGTCCATCTATGTCACTGTCATACAGGGGGAACATATCAACAAGCCTCAACTTGTTTTAGAAGTCCTTTCAGCCACTACCTCTTATTCTATGAGTAGCTTCTTCAAACAGCCTTCTAAGACTGCAGCTTACAAAACTAGGTATCCAATCTACCTTGGTTTATCCTGCACCTGAGGCATTGCACCTTGATTTGATTCCAGATCTGCCCATTTCTGGTTATTTCAGCAGACTGCTCCTAGGGCTGTCAAAATTTGCCTGGCTCAATGACTTACATCTATGCCCATTTCGTCAACAATTTGACCACTACATAGAATTTCCCCAAGGACTTCAGTAGTCAACCCTTTAAAATTTCCAGCTTCAAACATGGGTGTCTGTCTATGTCACTGTCATAATGACAGTGACATAGAATCACAGTTTTAAAAACTATCACATTTATCATGGCTTGCTGAATATGAACTTCACTTACATCTCTTGGACTCTTGTCCTTGATGTACCAGGCAGGGTTCTCTTCTTCCTATACCTGCAAAGAGAGCTGATTTGATGTGAAGATATTTGCCTTCTGCTATCGACCAACAATTCAAACCAACAACTGAAAAAATTTTGCTCAGAAATGTCCAGTCTTCAGAATACATACAAACAACTCCAGATTTATGACCCAGTCAAAATGCAGAGAGGAAATTTGGACCTTTGCTGAAGGAATTTCGGCCTGGGTACATTTATAATAAGGCAACAATTCGATCTTCCAGCAGTGGGGATCCCTCCTTAGAAATTTGGGACTCCTTTTTGGATTTTAAAGATCACCCAAGACAAATTCTCTGTCTCTGTCCTGCATACCTCTGCTTTAATAATTAAATTCAAGAATGGCCACCAACTAGTAAGTGCCACGTACTGGAGTGATCACCCAATTTGGCCTTCAATAAGAGGTTCGTTCTGCTTAAAAAAACTTGTCCTTATGATCAGATAAAGTTATTGCTTGGACAGATTGAAACAACTAAGATGGTTCACCATTGTAGGTTTGGGAAATTGATTCAAAAAGATATATACGCTGCTTTAGATTTGCTAGACTTTCGATCCAGCCTCCACACTAAGGTAATCAACCTGTAATTGATGGTATTTACACCCAGGAAGTCTAGGCTCAAGGCACTCAGTTCACCAATAATTACGCCCTTCCTTTCTGCACACATATGATATACATACTTTAATTACAATGTTCTAGCGTAGACAACCTTTGACTTGGCTACAACACCTTCAATTGCTTCAAATTGCATCTATATCATTGCAATCAAGTCGTTCACCCAATTCTAAAAAAAAAGGTACTCTGAATGAACTCTCCAGATCGTAGTAGAAAAATAGATCTGCTATGTGTTTCTTCCAGCATCAGAGAAACTTCAGGCACTAGAAGGTTAGAGGAGCAGACGAGAAATACATTATACGATCTCTGGCGAAGCTTTTCAAACACGCAACTGAAATCCATATACCCGACAATAAGCACGATATTTGCAGGCGGCGGGGTATCCATCGCCCAGAGAAGAACATCTGCCATCATCATTTTCTCTACGTCAAAATCGCCAGGAGCGGTCAGCTGCATTCGAATTCCAGCGTGAACGTTTATAATGCCAAATCTCCGGAGTAAAGCGGAGGACATGGCATTGATGACGAATGGGATTCGAGGGAGAAGGCAGGCGACAGTTCACCGTATCCCACCACAATGATGTTCTTCCTCCTGCTGCCATTCTCACATATTCTTCCCACTCTCAGTTCCTGCCAAAGGAACAATATAGAATACCCTGAGATCGATTCCTGACCTTTGGATTAAATTGGGAATCGCTGTTTTCCCATGATGCTACCTTGAACAATGGAAAACCCTACGCCCACTGAATAAAATGTCCGAGTTTGGTAACTGGAACCAGTTAAGAAGCCGAGTCTGGTATCGTCCGAGTGCCGAGCAATTGTGAGCGCACGCATGTAGGTGACTCGACAATAAAATTCCGCATTAGTGATTTCACTCGACGTTGTTTCCAGAGGATCGGGACACTTTCCTGTTCTGCGATTCCAGGAATCAAATTCAGCGCTTTAATCAGCCGTTCGGCCTGAGCTTGAGGGAACCTGGCACTCGTCGGGAGCCGTAAATCGGCAAACGACGGAGATATGCATAAGCACAGCAACAACAACAAAACAAATGTTCTCATCTCCACGTGCGTGTGTTCGAGGCGATAATATCCGGCATGATGACCGAGTTCTTCGAGGCCGGCTGTCTTTCCGAGTCCCCCACGATATCAAAATTGATCCTCCTTTCAGCCAAACGAGGGCCGACGTCATATTCCTCTAAACGTGAGGTGGGGACTGCGTCCCTCTTATAGCAGCATACGTTGCCCTTCCACGCAGGCTGAGACAGACCCGCGTCCCTCATCAAAACGTACGTGGCGACCATCAGCAGGTTCTGCACGTAAGGCCGGAACACAGAATTATAATAAGATTCCGCAGTTTATGTTGGTCGCTGTTCTCCATTATATGGGGTTCAATTTGGTGAAGCATCAAATCAGATAGAATTTACGAAAACTTAAATTGATGCTACACGTCATAGACTTCTCCGCAGAAAGCGCATTCTTGAACTTACAAGGCAGGCTTAATTCAGCGTCTAGGGCACAGGAGAACTTCCCACAAACAGCCTCAACCATATGCTGTAACCTACAGCTTCTTCCATGCTAAGCCTTTCTTCCACGCTAACTAGGGCATTGTCTTCAAACCACGGCTCTGATACCATGTTAATTTCTGGTCATGTTCTATGCCATTTCAGATTAGGGCACAATACTGAAGAAGATAGAATATACTAATAGATCGATAGAAGACAAGCCGAGACAGAGATAAGAAATGGTGGCGTTACGACGATCAGCAGGATGCTTCTACCAGCAAAGTCTCCAATAGGTCATTCAGCCAAGCGTGTCACACATATAACCCTGAACAACCCTAACAAAGAATACTCCATATATATATATCACAGCTCCAACGCTATCCAGAGAGAGAATTCCTCCACATCGATGTGTGTCAAATGAACTCCAAGTCTCTCCAATATATAGGAATCTTTGTGGGTGTGTGACACGTCCTTTAAGACATTTAAGTCAATATTTTATTCTAGGCCGACCCAGCACATAAGTGGAATAAATTCAAAGTACATGTTCTGCTCATCCGATCGAGATGATCTTTAGATCAATCTTACACCTCTTTGAAAGAGGAATCCAATAAAAATATTGCGATCGTCATCTGAGCATCAC
>JAXQQM020058091.1:0-10233 GCA_034641835.2 Pinus albicaulis
TGTAAGAGTCGTAAACCAAGTTAAAAGAATCTAATATTCAAAGAAAAACCATAGCTGAATGGAACAATGGTGCTTTAAGGTCATCTACACAAAAATTTTCCTCCTTCAAACCTCTCACATTGGATGGTATGTCATGCAAAATTAAGAAAAAGTCAGGGAAACTTGTTGTCTTCTCTAAAATACATAATGAAAATGCATGGAATATTTGAAAACGAATGCACCTGTAATATTCTTTTATTGCCATTTCAGCCTTTTTCCCAAGTTGAACCTCAATGAGTTGTGAACTCAAAGTTCTTTGAGAAGAATGTTCTTACAGTTGAAATTCAACATTTGCAATCTTCCCACCTTCGTCACCTGATGAGTATGAATTCTTAAAATCTCTTATGTCATTATCCAAAAAATTTCTTTCCTAGACACATGATTTTGCAAATAAAGGCGTTTATGCTGCATAAGTCCTTGTCAAAATTTCATCTCTCATACCAACTAGAATTCGGTCAGAAGTACAACCTAAAATCAGACTTGCACCTATTCGTATATTACTCAGGATGTGAATGGTGGAAAATATGCTAGAGCACTCTTAGCATATGGAAGAGGTTGAGCCCTCCCTCTTATTCCCTTTCCAAGACCTCCCTTAGGAACAAGAGTCAAGTGGCCATCATTAGAAGCTCTGTGTGTTGAAGGGCTTAGCATAGACTGATTTTCAAATTGAGCCCTATCCGCAATATGAGCATCTTGACTGGTGAATCCACGGTCACGTGGTCCCATATGGGGTTTTGGCCCTTTAATTCCACCCATATGTGGAAGTGAACCCGTCTGTGCACCTTCCATGTAAGGTGGCATCACAAGTCCTCTCCCACCATGATCAAGTGGTGTCACAAGTCTCTGACTTGAATGTCCCATATTGGTACCTCGAGAGCAGCCTCCCTGTCCATGTAGTTCTTACACAGCATCCCGATGCACTTCCTCGATTTGCTTGGGGCCCTCAACTTTCTTCCTTTGTTTCCATCCATTCCTCCTCGTATCAATCAGATCCTTCAACATGAACCTCAGCCTAGAGGGAAGCCCTTGGTTATTGGAAATTTTTGTCATTCTATCAAAGTAAGCATCAATATGTTCCTTGGCCTTTGAATGGTCAATCATATGACCAATAGGGCTCATCAGTTTGCTCAAAGATTCAAAATTTTCCTCCTCTCGATGCTGAAATTCACCAATTAATTTCTTGATGCATGCATGCATAATTCTTTCGGTCAACATACTTTCTTTATAAATCTCACCATTAAACCTTATATATCCTGGCATTTGTCGTCATGTTGTAGCCTTCTTCTCCCATGTTTCTTCTGTTGAAAGGATTTTTTCACCATGATCTTCTGCTTTCTCAGCCTCAACCTCTTCTCTTTCATCTTTTTCAAATTCTTCCTAACATTTGTTCGAAAGAACTCGCTTGAAAACAAATTTCTCATTATCTTCATAAAATTCTGGTATTCCTGCAGCAAGCTAAAAACTGAATTTTTCATAGATTTCACAAAAATCCAGCTCCATCAAGGCTTTGTCAAAAATTTGAATATTATACCATGAAGACATGATGCAGAGTCAATGCTCACTTCTTTGACTTGTTCAAAAAGTTTCTCAAAGTTTTGGGGTGTTAATTTATTGAGGATGGATTTCATTTATCTTTGTTTCAACGGATCCTCATCAAAAACCTTTCCCACTTCATATCAATTCTCTGATATATGAACTATGGGAAAAGAATGATGTGGAGGAGGAATCAAACCCTTCTGCGAACCACAAGCACACTGCCACCTATCAGCATCAAAATTATTTCTCACTAGTCCAACTTGTGGAAGTGGTGCTTCGACATAAAGCCCTCTAGGAAGGATGACATTCATACTCATTTGTGTTGCACAGGTATTTCATGAAAATTCAGTATTATAACCTTTGTCAGGTCGAAACACAACAGATGAACCACTAACATCCGCATCCATCTGCATATCATAGCCATCAGCAAAATCATCCACCGGCTTGGCCCATTTATCATCATCCAAAATAGCCATATTTCTCCCACGAAGTTCAAGTAGATAATTACCAATCAACTGCATGTCAAGTCCTCTTGTAGTGCTTGCTAATGCATCAACCTCTCCTACATGAATTGCAAGTGCTTGGGAATTTCCAAGTAAATCAATAATGTCTGGAAAAATTTCAAAATGATTTGGTACATCTTTGCACTGATCCTTGATTGTCAACAAAAAATCTGTGGAGTACCTTCTGTCTCCTGAACATTCAGTAACTAAAGTAGCTACTTGATTCATAGGAGTTGAAAGCATGGATGCATCTTCCCAATCATCCAATTCTTTCAGGACTTACTTCTCAAGCTCTTTTGAAGAAGTATTACACTTGACATCATCGGTTACTATTTTGGATGGTTCTGGAAGGTTCACAGCTTCCTCCTTCTCCTCTTGAACCTTATAAGAACCATATAAATCCCAGTGGAAGTTGTAACATCTGCCTTACTAGAAAAATTCTTCTTTTTCTTCTTCTTGTTGACAACTACTACCTTGGCAGCATCACCAATATTTGCAATGCTCTTCTTCGCAGAAACATTGGAAGAACTTTTATTCTCTTTTTCTGTCAATCTAGCTACTAAATCTTGCTTTCCTTCACTTTCAACAGGAAAAGATGACACCTGAAGTTGAGCAAAAATTTCACAAATATCACTATTAGTGGTGGATACTTGACCCTTATCTTGTGTGTAAATTTCCTTCACATTGGTAGGTGATCCTTCCCCAAGTACTTTAACACTATCATGGTTAACCATACCATTGTTTCTATATCCAGAAGATTTTTTGGAGTTAACAACTTTGTTACCAGACAGAAAACCTGGTTTTTCCTCCAAAATAGCCATATCAGCTTTAGGGAGGACTGTTGTAGCTTCTAATAGTAATTCCCATTCAGACACCTTGCATGTACTTGTTGTTGACTGCTCAGATACAACTAACACTTCACCCCTTTTCTCTTTGAGTAGATTTTGATCAACAACCACTGTGTCATTTTCATGTGTAACCAGTTGAGATTCCAACCCACTCTCATGCATTCCATTGATTTTTCTCTCCCCAACATGCAAACTAGCTTTTTATTTTCCAATGACAGAATTGGAAAAATAAGCCATCTCTTTGTTTATGTCAGCATCAGGTGAGCTTGACAACTCAGATGGGGAATCATAAACCACAACAGTCCCATGCTTAGGATGAAGAACATTTCCAAGATATTTCTTCTCCTAGCATTATCGCTTGTTGATTCAAATTGTTTATTCTTCACATTTCTAGGTTTTGAATATGATTTAATGCCATCCTCACTGCATGTTGGGCTCTTCAATGTTACTACAAGAACTTATTGTTATCAAAATTCATATCTTATGTTGCTTTCTTTACTACTCCAGCATCCTTTGTAGAAAAATATATAACTAGCCTAGAAGTTTTTGTTTTTCCTTCATATCCCTCACCAAAGCTTCCCAAAGATGAAGATATATCAGCAAAGATCAATTCACTCATAGATTTTGAATCTTGTAAAGGTTCCAAGTTTCCCTTGGAAATATTCCTTTCAGTGATCTCATCTACAGATGATGAAACTCTTGATATCCTTAACGAGGGAGTGTCCACAACATTAACAATGTTTCCTAGTGACTTCTTTGGCAATAATATCTTTTCATATTTTGTGGGATTGCTAAATGAACCATAAGGATGGGCTACAGAGTCAGGCTCTGGTAGTGAAGAATGCAGAATTATTTTGATAGCTAGGTCAAAATTAGCCCCTCCATCAACAACTTTAATTGTCTTATGTAGGGCTATCATTAAAGGAGTTGTTGAGGTAGATGATGAAGTCTGACTCAAAAGTAACTCCTCCACCTACCTGTGAGAACCGCTAAGTTTAGACTCATCTACAACCACCTCTCCTTTTGACTCCCTTTCCATATTTGAAGAGCTTCATACCAATGCCACATGTTGTTGCATCTACTACTTTTTAGGCTTGTGATCGGATTTTTTCATCTTATTTGAACATCCATTTGTTGAAAGACCTGCTTGTTTTTTATATATATTTTTCTGCTTTTCACTAGTATGATGATCTAATCTAGACTCAAGTACAGAAACTATAGAACAATTTGAAACCGTACCATTAGAGAGATCACATGTTGTCACAGTAGGCATGTTCACTGGTGACATTTTAACTCCATCTGCTTTATCTATAGTCAATAATTCAGATGGAGGAATGATGGAAAATTGTAAACTGCAATTATCTTCGTTGTTGACAAATGCAACTGCAAGAGAACTTGATTAATTTCCATGAGATTTTGGCAAGGAGTTTTTCTTTCCATCCAAAACTTGAAATGGATCCAGAGTGGTTTCTAAAGCCTCTGGGAATGGTTTCAATATATCCAGCATCTCACCAGAATGGATTGTAGCCAGTTTATTTTGTCCTATTAATGGGCGTGAATCATTTTATATGACGGTTTTTTTCTTTAAAGGTTGATGAAAATTAGATGAAATATTACCATATGACCCAGCTAGCATCGATGAGTAGAAATTCAATGGGTGTGAACCACTTAAAGAAACAAAACTTGAAAGTGGAGGTTTGTATGTAGGCAGTCCTGCTAATGGAGGAATGGAATCTTTAATTGATAACACAATATCAAAGATCAAAGCAATGAAATAAAATTATTGTGGAAATAAATATGCAAAACTTGCTCATTTTTGCATATGAAATATGCTCCCAGTATGGGCACAAACATGAGAGTTGAATTTTCAACTCTCTAGGCTCTTGTCAATGTGGTCAACCAAAAATATGTCAAAAATCTAAATATTTTGGGGGATTCAAAACTTGTTATGGATTGAGTCTGCGACAAAGTTAGCATAGTGGCCCCTCATTTGGCTCACATTTTGCAAGGTATCAAACAAGTCTACAAAAAGTTTGATTGGTTCTCTTATGGCCATATATACCATGAAATCAATACCCTAACAGACAAGCTCTCCAACTTATTCCACAAGTGCTAGAATACCAAGATTATACGAATTATAATTTTGTTGGGGTTGTTGCCTTCCATATCTAGTTTTTTTTTCACTTATTGGCTATATTTCGTGATTATATATGTAAAAAATCCAATGATATTATTTTTAAAGTGATAGAGATCTTTTTTCCTTTTAAAATCTTGCACAATATACAATTGGAACAAACTTTTATTACTAAAAATCAATTAATTACTTCTACCTACCACTAAAAGTAGCAAAATCTCTATAACCTTTGATCACCTTGAACATCAAGCACACTAAGAACCTTGACAATGGGGTTCTAATAACATCGCCGGTGGACATTTGCTTTGGATTTGTTGTTTTTTTTCATATTATTTATAGTTTCGTGGTGATGACATGGTATTAGAGGTTCATGGCACTCTCCAGGAAGGCGAAAACATTAAGATGAATTTAACTGAAAATTTTGCATCTTTGTAGAATAGTTCAACTTTTGTTACCAGATAATTACTTGAGAAATATGAAAACCGTTTAATGGGTTGGTTTCATAATTCGTTTATGTTAACAAAGTAATTTATAAATTTCTCAAATTATTGTTCACTGCCATCTATCTCAAATTGCAGTTTCAATGAACTTTTGGTGACAAAAGAAAACTATTGTTGCTCATGATAAACCCGATAGAGCAGTTGAATCTAACTTCCAACAACTATTTTTTTCATGATAAACCCCATAAATAAGGTAATTCTAACTTCCAACTGCAAGCCTCTGCTGTAGTTGTTTTCAACCAGGTCAATCTTCTCAAACAACATCTTTCATACCATACTCTTGGAAGGGAGTAAATCATGCATGTCCACTTCAAATAGGCAACCTACAGCTACAGCCAATCAAACCCTCTAAATAAATCAAATAAGGCGACTTCTTTGATAACGAAACCTATCCAATTATATGATACATGGCGCTACTTTAATGAATTGACTTGCTGGTTAGCATAATCACTTCCAAAGTCTCATATTGTTTGGAACATGTCTTCAATGAGATGTTTCCACCAAGCCCATCTACAAAACCTGCACATTTCACTTGAGATCACACTGAATCCTGTAGAAGAATGTGGGAATTTTCATGTCAATTGATTCAAACTGTGACAAATCTCTTAAGGTTTTTTCCTTTTCAGAGAATGTCATTGACTTCTTCCTTCAACAAAATTGGCCTGTATGGAATCTCCACTTCACCTCCTCCTTTGACAGTTTTCTATTCATTAATATTAACGTCAAATCTATCCAAGCAAACTCTCACAATGCTGATTCTAATTAGCATCTTGATGTTGTTCCTGTAAGTAATCCGCTCATTAAGTGTTGTTGTCTCATTAGTCTTGTTAGTGTCAGCCTTTGCAACTTTCCCCCAGTGATAAAAAATTCTCTTACAAAGTGATTTTAAGGTGTCGAGGTCAAATTTTGTCATTTCAATGAGTCTTCAAGCGAAATTTGGTCACTAGGCATTAGGTTTGGGGTTTGTTTTCACTCTTGTCAAAGTTGTCCAAATGTCGGTCCATGTCACCATTCAGCTGAGTGTATCATCATTCAAAGGTTTTCATCATCATGTCAGGTTCCAATGGGTCATCTTACACCTTGTTCATGCTTCAGTTGTGCCTAGGTAAGGTTCATTTCCCTCTCCTAGGGTTTTGAAGGTAATTTCTCTTGGATGGTCAAATAATTAGCAAAACTTGTATCCTGATGTTCATACACCTTCCCCTATCCTTAATGTACATTATTAATCACTTCCCATCACTGATATTCCCCAAATTCCTCATTTTTGCAAAAACCCTAGTTTCTTGCTACAACTTGGCAATTTTTTAGGCTAGGCCTGTGTTCTGCCCTTTCGGACCCCTTCCCCTCACTCCATTTCTGAAATTCCACTTTCCCCTACTTCCTAATATCCCTACCAACTTCCCAAAATTTTCTCAAGAATTTAGAAGCCCCTTATCCCCTTCATTTCGCTTCATTTCGACAAATCCCTTGTTCCACACATCGGGATAGGTTTCACTCAAATAATGTTTCTGAGCAATAAAAGAAGAATTTGGGACAACTGAGAGAGTTTTTTGTCCACAACAGGCCAAGGAAGAAACACCTCCTTCAAGTTTTACACAGGTGTCATGGTTTTAGAGAAATGTCAAAAATATCGTTGCCTCGGGAGAATTGATGCACCTCTGAAGTGACCTTGGGAAAATCAAGATTGCTCCTAGCTTGGTTGTCAAAATTACTTTCTTGATGAGTAAAATAATAACTAGACACAAATATATTTCCAATGAGCTATCATGAGCTCAATTTGGAGTTGAGGAAGACTTTCAAAAGTTGACTGCAATAGCACTCTGCCTTGAGGCAGCCTCATTCTGCTCATTTTGACCAGTTTTGGGATATTTGATTTTTGACAGGGTAAATGAACTTAAAATTGAAATATTCTAGTTGGGTTGGAAATTAGACTCAAATATATTTCCAACGAGCTATCCTGCGCCCAATTTTGACACCGAGAAGTCCTCCAAAAGCCTCCTGCAAAAAGGTGCTACGCATTGGGCTGAAACATCAAAATTTTGCCATTCTTCTCCAAAATTTCCAAATGTGATCAAAATCTGTGGTGTGCAAGCAAGTGAAGAGTATTTCTCATAATTTATGGTGGTTTAGTGTGCGAAATCTCATCATCAGCTCAAAAAATCAAAAGGAAACAAGCAAAACAGAGTTCTCTTGTGAAAGTGCCAAAGTTTGCAAAAGTAGAAAGAGGATTTGCCAAATCAAAATCAAAGTCTATGATATGGAAGACATTTTTGTGTTTCAATAAGCCATTTGCATAGCAAAAGTCTGCAAGAAACCAAAGAAATCGTGAAGAAGATTGTGGAAAAGTGAAACAGAGTTTGGAAAGCCAAGTTATGGATGAGTTCACATGTGCGGTGCATTGGAAAAGTGCGCGACGCACATAGGCCGCGCGGCGCACTGGGCCTCCTGCCACAGTGCATTTTCTAAATGTGCACAGCACATCCAGGAGGCGCGGCGCACTGGGTGTGCACATGGCGCACTGGGTGTGCGCGCGGTGCACAGAGCCGACAAGCCAAATCTCATCATTTCTTCACCAAATTTTCAAACAACTTCAAATCTTTCGCTCCTATTTGTTCAAGTAAGTTGATACAATCGCTCTGGCTGGTGTTTGGTGTGATTTCGAAGGTTGGTTGGAAAATTTGAATGGTGTAAACATAAACTCCATCTTCTTGACAAAGGCTGCTCCAAGGGTTTGAAATTGGTGTGTTGAAATTGTATTTTTGGTGCCAAGTTTCCATTTCCCAATTGTGATCCCTTTCCCCTTCATAATCCTATCATTATTGTCAATCCTTGATTCCCTTACATTCTCATATCACTTAACCATTTTCCCTATTCCTAAACCCTACTATTCCCCATACTTTCCCATATCATTTGCAAATATTCCTAGATTCCTAAATCCCCATACAATCAAGTGACTGTATTACACTTTAAATTCACTCGACAAAACTCCATCATTCTCACTACCCATTCTTCCCACAGTCCCTCATTTGACTTTGACACATTTGGCAAACTAAGACAAAGACACAAAGCTCTTCATTTTCACCTCAGGCAGCATAGATGAAGAAGGCATCGAGGAGGCGTGAAAAGACATAATCTTGGCCAAAGCTTCGTTGGCTGAGCATGACACGTGATGGAGGACCTTCATTCCAAATTTCAGCAAATTTGGAGAAAATTTTGTCAATTTTGAATTTTTGGGTCACAAAACAGATTTTCCTGCCCGATGCGTCACGCCACTTGGCGCGCGCTTATGTTTGAGAGATCTTCTGGTAGAAAACTTGATATTTTTGGGTTTTTTATGATAAATTATGCATTCTCAGGAATGGCTGAGAGATTTCATCAAGTTCTGGGTGGTTTAAAGGGTCAAAAACACCTTCAAAATGGCCTTTCTGCCACCTTTTGCACACACAGGAACCAGTCTTGGGAGATTGAAGTTTTGGAGGGGAAAATGACATCCAAATCTAGAAATTCCACTTGTGTTGGAAATTAGACAGGCAGGGATTTCCAACGCGCTATCATGAGCTCAATTTGGACTTCGGTAAGTGCCTCAAAATCACCTCAAAAGTGGCGCGACGCATTGAGTTTTCTGGCACAGCGCATAGAGAAATTTGGCCCCATTTTCACTCTTCAGCTCAGAAACTCGCCCGGTTTTGACTAGTTTTACTTTTTGATGTAATTCTTGATCTACCTTGATGTAATTTGGTGACTATGATGTAATTTTAGCTCATTTTTACTTGTTCTAGAGGATTCATTCACTAAAAAGTGAAAATTAAATGAATGAATCAGTTTCCTTCCATATAGAGGCAAGTTGTTTGATTGCCTAGATTTCAGTTCCTTGTTTAGAATTGGTTGAAAAAGCTCCTAGAAGGATGAGATCGACCCCTAGAGGCATGGGAAGGGGTTAGGATGGTCTATATTATGTATTTTCTGAGTTATTTTCAGGGTTGGACTCTTGGGAATAGTTTGGCACCTCATTGTATATTCATTTCAGTATTTTTGGCAAAGGAAAGACCAGAGTTTTGCAGCACTTGTTGGGATCCTTGTGGCTCTGAGTTTTGATGATGTTTTTCTCCATGTATCTATAAGTTTCATTAATGTTTTATGTATGCCATTTCCCTTCTCTTTGCTTCTGAATTAAACAAATGAGTAACTAAGGTAGAATTCATTAGTTTGCTGGTGCTCTGCCTTAAACTTTTGTTTAGTTTTATATGTTTTCGTCAGGTTGAAGAGGATCCTTGCACCCTCTTGCCCTCTTCAGCTTCTCAACAGTCTTTTCCATCCATTCATTGAATCTAATACATTAAAGCCATTTCCTTCCTTTCCCCAACTTGAACTCTGCAAGAATTTGGCCTCATCCCCAAGCCCAAAATTGCCTTTCCCTTTTTTCCAACAAAAACCCTTAAAAATAATTTCAAACTCCTTGATTAATACACCTAGCCTAAAATTAGCACTCATTTCAGTCATCTCAAGGCCTATTGATACATTTTTCCTAAGATTGACCCGGAGAGAGCCCTCTCTTGTTCTGGTAGGGCTAGCTACCAGACTGAGCATGGTTTGGTGTTACCCTGAATCCCACCTTCCTTCAGCCTAAGGTGGATTTGGGAAATAACAAGTCTGTGTCGTGCAGGAACTCTCTT
>JAXQQM020081310.1:0-17021 GCA_034641835.2 Pinus albicaulis
TGTTGGTCACAACAGGTTCTTATCCCCCTTCAGGCCAGCCCCCTTGACCTTTTCCCCACGTGACTCGGGCGCCGAAACCAGGCGCTAGCACGAAAAGCGCTTAGCGTGTTTGGCTATCGAGAGCGTTTCTAACCGTTGATTTCTCGGCCATCCAACGGTCGTCGTGTTCCCCACAACATCCACCATTCACCCCGTTCACCGCTCAGATCGCATCACAGTCGTCCGTTTAACCCACCAGATCAACGGTCAGAGGTTCACCCACCTTGTGGTCCCCGCGCCGCGCACTGTTCAAAAACCATCGGTTTCCATCGCACCGCGTTTGGAGGATGGGCGGTAATTTTATTTTCGGAGTGATTCCACTCACCTCCTGACACATGGCTCCGTCACTATTTCAAAACCGCCCCCCCATCTCGCGTTAATGTTCGGCATTTGACCCGGCGCAATATGCATATCAACCGTCCGATCTGAAGCTCTCCATCCAACAGTCATCGCTCTGCGAAGTTGCGCAGGGGATAACCCAAGGCAACCATACCCCTGGCCCACCATCCGTCGCCCTCTGATGCATTTTCAACCGTCGATCTCCTCTCGAGATCGGACGGTCCAGATTTGATTGCATGTCCCGCCGTTGACCACTCCCACCACGTCACCCATTCCACATGTTTCATTGTATTTCTCGCTCGTCCATGTACATATATGCGTTCAAAGGTCAGGTTTTAATATTTTACGTTAAAATGTTACGCCACCATTCTGCAAGCCTCCCACTGCGTTTTCGTCGTCACCTCGTGCTCTTCTGCCATTTTACCAGTCCGCACAGCCATTCTCACTGTCCCCGTTGCATCCACCACCTCCATGCATGGTTTTCTTAATATGTTTTCATGTTTTGCAGGGTTATCAAAGGATGAAAGCCGCCATGATTACACAGTATTTATTACAGCGGAAAAAAACTCAAAAAGGACCATTTTTCAGAGGCTGAGATCACGAAGAAAGCCTGGGAAGGAACCATGACAGGACTTGCATTAAAAGAACAGGGTTTAAACTCTGCAAAATCTTCCCCAGAGCCATTAAAGCTCAAATTTCGCAGTGAGAGGAAAACGAGAAAGCGGCAAAGAGTATCAGTGGAAAAATAGAGTGTTTAAGGCCTGTAATTGAAAATTATAAGCCTTAATCCAATTTTTCGAAGGCAAAGGTACCAGTTCGAAGACCCCGAGGATCGATCAGAAGGTCCAAGGCACAGAAAATAATACTAAAGGGTTTTCACATCAATAGAAGGTTCTTTCCATAAAGGACGATGCGCCCATACAGTTCTCATCCTATGCCGTGTTCTAGAGAGATTTTCCAGCCCTGACAATAGTCCTATGCTACCAGTGCATTAGTTATGCAGTATGGCAGACCCTAGCATCATTATTCTGCCTTTTTGTGAAATTCACCAGAACACTACAGCGAGTACATCAGATACATACCTGGAAGTAAATTACAGTCTGACGAAGACCATTCTTCTCATCCAAAGAGTACCAGAGATAAATGCGCAGAATTTAAACAGAACGAGGCTTCGACCCTCTCCCTCTTCTGAGTTTTAATGCTACATTTAGTTCCTCGCCTACCTTCTCTGCTCCACTCGAGCTATAAGAATCCCGAAGAACGTATTGTAAAAGGTTGTTGTTTGGTTGTTGCTGATTGCTGTTAGAAGGATTTAGTTTGACTGTTAGAACAGTTCTGAGAGAGAGTAGTAGAGTAGTTTGTAATTTAGTAGGCTGGCAGGAGAAAGTTTGGATTGTAACAGCCATTGAGCTCAGTGTATGTGACTGGTTTTGCATCAATTAATCAAGCACATTTCTTTGGATCCTGGTCTATTACTACGGGTGATGTTTCTCTCTTTGTATCTTTTATTTACATTTTCATGTTGTTCATTGGTATTCTGGGCTCGCATCAGAATATTGGCATAGGATTTACCCTTGTTAGGTACCCTATGTTTCTACTCTCCTTGCCTTTAATGTTTTCTGCTGCTTAGTTGTTCTTGTTGGGTTTAAGCTGGAAGATTTGGGAACACTGGGGATTAAAGTTAGCCCTATTCACTAGGATCCTTGTGCGACCAGCTGGCCTTTCTAAGATCTCTTGCTGGTGTCAAAGCATTGAAGGTTCAAAGTCCTTCTCTGATCTACAGACCCCGGCTCTGTTAAACTTATCTCTGTTTTCCCTTGGAGCATGCTAAAGCTGACCTGGAGTTAAATGACCTCTGGTCCGATCTATAAGGTGCCCCTTTGTCCCCCCATTGAAATCTGCCTTTGAGTATGTCTAAGCAGGTCTGGAGTTAAATGACCTCTGACCTGATCTATAGATAGAAATTGGGTTGCTTTCCTTCTTTCACTTTCAATCCTTAATGTTCCATCCCACCATCTATCTAAAAAGATCCTTTAGTGTAAATGACTTGCCCTCTTAAAGCCTTGGCTATTTATTGCAAGTAATTCCCTTTCATGACTCCATAGCCCAATGGATGGCACTTTTCTGACCTATCCTCTTTGCTGAAACATCCTGTTGCTCTACTCCTTTCCTTCCATTATTTTCTCAGTCTATGATCTCATGACCAACCCAGAAACCAACCAACCAAATCATTTTAAACCCCCTTTGTGCTTCATAACTAGCCTAACATCTCATTTGAGCTTTCAAGGATATATCATTCTTTGCTTTATTGGAGAGATCCCTCTCCGGGTCCAGGAGGGCTAGATCCTAGGGCCCCAAATCAGTTCTGATGTTGTCTCATCTTTTGGTCTTGCTAATCTGGCCAAAACATGGGAACCCCAACAAAACCTTCTGCATCTGCAAAGGCCCAGTCCCACCTTTCCATTTCAATACAACTCTCGAAACGATCTCAGTCCTTCGCATTAAACTCCTAGATCTAACGGTCGAAGGATGATATCGCATAGAAAACATGCAAGATCACCCAAAAGCCAAAGCCACGCGAAATGGGTGGTTTCACCCATTTCTCTCCCATCCACGTCGCCTTTCCTCACTGGATCGCGTGGGTTTAGTTCAAAACAACTTACTGCTCAATAGCCACACAATAAACACTCGTGGTTTTCGTCCATTGCATTCTGAAACTGCCTTCCTACCGGAAAAGACCTGCATTCAATACAATTAACATGTTTAGGTAAAACCTTTGGTTAATGGGTTTATTCATTTATCTTACGCACTTAACCTCTGTATTTGTTCCCCAACTGTATAAACTCTGTTAAAAGCCCCTAGTTGCTATTGTTATACCTAAAACCTCCGAAATTTACCAAAGTACACCTATGAAGACTGTTGAGGAGCTGCGGCTTGCTCCAAATCAACTGTTGAAGCCATCGATTCGACCAGAAACTGTAAAAACCCTTTCAAAGCCGATACCTGCATTAAAACATGTATTTTTCTCATAATTCAACCTGCAATCAAGTTGGAAAACCATTTTTAAAGAAAGAAAAACATTTTAAGTTAAGAAATTGAGTAATTAAATTGCCCAAAAGTCCCAGAAACAGGCCAAACTCTGCCAAAATTTTCCCATAAACCATGTTTGTCTATTGCGTGGTTTTTCAAGGAAATTTATCAATTTTTCACAGTTTAATGATCCATTTCAAGCTCTAACAGGCCAGAAAACCTTTGCAGGTATCCTGAAACCCTCTGTAATCCTTTTCAACAGAGTTTTAGCCCCATTTCTCAGTCAAAAAACTCAGAAAACCCTTGTTTTCTGCTTTAGACCAATGTTAAAGCCTTAAAACTTTCTTGATAAACCTAATTCGGCAGAAAATCCAAAAAGAGATTCTATTTTGCTAAAATATCCCAATCAAGCCTTTGCTATAGTAAAATTGCCTCTGCAAACTGTTTAAACTTGCAGAAGCAAATCAAGATGCCTAAAAAATAGAGTGTAAGCAAGCCTGGAGGTTCTAAAGCTCCTAAACCTACTCCTGCCATGACCCCAAATACTGCAATTGTGGTCAATCCATTACAACCCCCAATTGTTGATATTGAACACATTCCCCTAGCTGATATTGACTACAAAATAGCTGATCCCATAGTTGAATTCAATCTGTTAGATATCCATAACTGGTGTTTTGAGAAGTCTTTAGATGATCATGAAGAATTTACTATTTGGGAATCCAATCTGCCCAAATATGTAGTCCCTCTCACTCACCTTTGTCAAGAAATTATCAGATTATGTCACCAATACTATATTCCTAAACAAAGAGCTATTGTGAATGCCAGTAAAGAAGTCCTATTTACCATCACTGCAGAGTCAATAAACCAAATGTTTCAGCTTCAACCAAACCCCCAAGCAGTCCCTTTGTCTATTGAGGCCCTAACTAAGCTATACATTGGCTTAGATTTTCCTAAAAGGTTCATGATTTTTCAGACTTTTATGCCCCTGCATGTTGAAATTCCCAAGTTAAATCCTCCATATTCAACTTCTAAATTTCCTGAAGGTTCAAGGCATGTAATCTCCATGCTTTCCTTCATCCTTGGGTCTTTCACTAATGAGCACACTGATGAGTCTATCTTGGGATTCTTGTCCACCTTTTCTCCAGGTCAACCACCTTCAGTTATCTTTGACTATGTTGGTTTCATTGCTGATAGTATTCACTATCAATTGAGTAATTTACAGCTGGAAGGAGTATTCAGATATACCTCCTATATTTTCCACATGTTTCTTTTCCTCCAATCAGATAGGTTTCCAATTTCACTTCAAAAGTTGGATATAGAAGGAAAACTTATATCTGTCATCTTTTGGACATCCATAATCAGAAAATAAGGCACAAATTTTAGTTATTCAGAGTTTTCAGAGTTGTTTTTACATCCAGTAATCACCATGTTGACCAAAACAGAGCAACCTAGAATAAGTGAGGAAATGAAGAAAATATTGCAGTTATCAGAACAAAGCAAAGTTGGTGACTGGTATTTGTATGAGAAATTCACTGAAATCAGATTTTTTGGGTCAAACTTGTTGCCTTACAAGTTACCCAAACATCCATCAATGAGGATCTTTTCCCTGGAGTACATCAGGCAGATCCTAAATTCTGATTCTATTAAATTCATGGTAGCCAAGAAGAAGACCCAATTCAAACTTAAAAATCAAATTGGGCCATTCATATGTAATCACAGAGATGCAGAAAAGGAAGCAGCAAATCAACTACTGGAATATAAATTTGAAGAAAGTTTCCCATGGAATTATGATCCACAAGGGATCTTAAGTAAACTAAGGGTAAAATGTAAATTGACACCCTTTATCCATCAATCAAAACTAGAAATAGAGAAGTTTGCTAATCAAATTGAGTGGGTTGAAAACACTTTAACGAAGGCAGTTAACCAAAGGAATACTAGTCACACTTTGAAAATTTCCAAACAGCCAGAGACATCCACTAAGAGAATCAGAGAAGAGGGAGCTTATACTGCAGAGACTACAACGGAAACAAAGTTCAAGATCATATACAACAAAAGGCCAAAATTGGATACAGCAGCTAAAGGTAAAATGACAATAGATGTTGAAGAAAAAGAGCCCTTGAATACCAACATTCATTTGCTAGAGACAAATGTAGCTACTGTAGTTATCAGTGAGCCAAATCAGAATGAGAAACAACTGAATAATGAAGATACACGGATGATGGAAAGGCAGCAAAGTATGGAGGCTTCTTCCTCACATTTAGCTGAGGAAAAGGATTTGGATATTAAGGAGAACTACAAGCAAATCAAGTTGAAGAATGAGGAAATCAAAACTGAAATTTACTTTCAGTTTTTTAAACAAAAGCCAAGTAATCAAAACACATTTCTATCAACATTTGATTATTCAAGTAAAAAATTGATTATGTCAGTATTACAGCCCACATTATCAGTGCTAAAGATAGTTGCTGACTATAAGAAAGTTGGTATGGAAGTAGCTACAGACAAAATCCATGAATTAGATCAAATAGAATTTCATAGGCAAACCTTAGAGATGTTATATTCCAAAGTTACAACAAAAGCTATGAGTGCTCATAAGATTCAAAACATCATCTCTAATATGCAAGGTCAAATGAAGATGGATAAAGCTTCATTATATGCAAAGGATCTAAGGATTAAAGCCTTAGAAGAATTAGTATTGCAGATAGGATATGATCCTACAAACATCAAAGCAGCAGAAGCATTGGTAAAGAAGAAAAATGGGAATATAGCTTCCTTGAGGAAACAACTCAAACTTCCTCAAAGTGAGCATCCTTAGACAAAGGAAATCTTATAGGAACAAAAATAAAAAGATGAAATGATGAATTTAATACTTCAACTGACAGCTCAGATTAAGGAAATGGAAGTACAGATGGACCAACTTGTCCAAGAAAAGGAGACAGTAAAAGAACCAATGATTCCTACAGTCATCCTAGTCATCGTTGTAGCAGTGCCTTCAACTTTAGGATAAAATTTGGCACCCAAAGAACCACTGGCCACTACAGTGCCAGCGACTTCTTCAACAACTTCAGCTATTGAATCCTCTACAACAGCATTGCAACCTACAGATGAAAGTTGTCAACTAGTGAAAGCAATGGAAGAGATGCCTTTGAAGACAAATGAAATTAACAGGTTAACAAAAATGATTGAAAATCTTGAGAAGACAAATAAATCAACTCAGATAAATTCTAAAATACATGAACAAAATGCCAACAGATTGAGTGAAGAGGTAAAGAAGTTACAAAAAGAATTAACTCTCAAGGATCAGATATCATACATAAAAAATTACCTATGGAATAATGTAATTTAAGCCATCCATGATGTTTGGCCTTCAATTCAGGTAATTTTTTAGCAAAGAGAGTTATTATTGGCACCCCAAGCAGAAATCCAAAATACACAAAATGAATTGGTTGATAAACCAGAACAGGCTGTAAGATTAATCAATTTCCTCAACAACAAGAATAGACAGGAATTGGAAGAACTAAAAATCAATGACAAGACAACAACTATCCTAGAAATTAGGAAAGTTACCACCAAAAGAAATTTGATGAGGCAGCTTGAAGAAAAATGTGAAGGTATGAACACTGCTATAACCAGATTCATGGTTAAGTTCACCAATTTAAGGCAAAAAGGACTTCCTGATATCATGGTTATTAATGATAAGTTAATGCCTCAAAATGATTATGATAAGAAGATAAGAGAATATGCCAAGGAATAGGTGAATAAGCCAACAGGTCAAGGCATCCTCACAGGAAAGGTGTTACTGAAAAGTTTTGAAGACTTGTTTTATTTGCAATATGAGATCAAACACCTATTTTTCATCAAGCAAACCTTTACTTGGTATATTGAAGCTTATGAGAATTTTAGGAAACTAAAAAATATTCAAATTCCTAAAAATGAGGATTGGCAAGCACTAACTAATTTATTGTGAAGAATGAAAGACAAACAAATGAAAAAGAAAAAATATGTTTGTTGATTTCACTGTCAAAATAGATTTTACAGCAGTAAAGAAGATTGACTAAAGGTTAAAGAGTATTTGAAATGAAAGAGTATCAGTAAGAAAGAGTATCAGTGAAGGCAGGTTAGATTCCACAAAAAATATCTAAGAGCCAGCAAGGAGGACACATAGGCAGCCAACTGCTTCTTATCCTAAAACAGTTTCTATTTCTTTTGAATAAAATAGGACAGCTTGTTGATTTGTTAAGCATCTGTCACTATTATTGTTGTAAGATATTTTCTTTTCCTAAGTTAATTACTAGAAGTCATCTAGGATATTTTTTAAAACATTATGTATAAATACTTCACTCTTTTGAAGTATTTTGTGTGGAATAAAATTGTTGGATATTACTATAGATATTTTGTTGACTTGAAGGCTTTGGATTTCGATTTTGAGTAGCAGATTGGATAAACTATTTGGCATCATACTTTAGGATCGCTATGATAAGCTATCTGGAATGAAGTACTCTCTAAAACTTTTCATTATTATCTTTTTTTGTTACATGCATACATCTGTGTTTTAATTCTAAATCTGAATGTATAACTAGGAGTATTACTACAGGATATGTTAATAGCACCCTGTTTTTAACTAGTTATCATTTCTTTGTTTTCTTCTAATTTCCGGTGTAGGGAACCCTTAATTTCTCTCTCTCTCGTTTGACCTCTATCTACTACTTCCCTTTTCCAGATCAAAGGATCCTTAAGTGCCCTTTATCTCGATCATACCACCTCACAAAACCAATTCTCCAAGATCTCCAAGGGTTATCTATCTTGCCCTGAAGACATTTGACCTTTTAGGCCTTGATCCTAGTTCTGTTAGCTTGACTTAGACTCCATAGCCCAATGGACAAATATATTTCCCTCTATCTATCCCTCCAAGTGAAATTTTCCCACCAAATCCAACAAAACCAAACCAAAGCTGCACTTTCATAGCTAGCCTAATATTCACAAATTAAAACAAAGTTAAACTTTAAAGAGAGAGCCCTCTCTGAACCCTAGGAAGGCTAGATCCTAGATTTTGAAGTAGGTTTGTGGTTACCTCTAGTATTCTTTGACTAAAAACCAAAATCCCACAACTTAATAATTTACTAGAGTGATAACATTACTAGTGACCATACTCGGGACATAACCAAACCTCAATCATAAAATTAGTCTTAAAGGAATCATTTAATTCATCTTTTTACTTTAAGATTTCTTTTATAGGTTGTGGGTATTGAAAAATTGTAATTTTGGCTTCTAGGAAAACCTACTATACCAGGTCTAACCTGAATCCTAAGCCTGCTATTATGGTAGATAACCAAGACCAAATTGGTAAAAATAAAAAACAAACAGAAAACTTAGAGGTTGAAATCTCATTAATAAGAGTCAATTCATTACCAAGAGAATTAGTAAGTCTGCAAGATATTGATTTTGATCTGAAATTTGAGCATTCCTTATTTAAAATTAAATCTGAAAGTGATTTTAAAACTGTTGTTTTAGACCTTGCTTTTATTTCATTTTTGAATGCAAAACAGAAATCTATTGCAGTAAGTTCTAAATCTAAGAAAGTTAAATATCAAACTAAAGTTGAAGAAATTAATGTTACTATTCTAAAGGATATTGATGATTGAATTAGCTCAGTTTTTGACTTATGAAAACAGACCTCCAGTTTCTCAATTACACACCACAATAATACCAGCTAGAGATTCTTCTTTGTATGTTGTTACATCATTCATAAATTCTACTACCAGCCCATCTACAGATCCATTTATCCCTAAGTTACCTTTACAACCTAGAGTATTATTTCCACCAATCACTTCATCAACTATATCCATCAGTTCACCTTTTGATTTCTTAAATACATCATCCTCATTTCCCAGCACTTCAAATACAATCTTTAGTTCATCAGTTATCATTTCCAGCACAGCTCCAAGCAGTTCTACCTTACCTGCTAGCCAAGCCAAGCTTCAAGCTATGGCTACTAGATATTCTCCCCTGGTCTTACCACAACAACTTCATGACATGCCACGAGACTATCAAAATAAAATACCACTGTTTGATGGCACTACCCAATATACTGCTTAGCAACACATTACTAAGATGACATACTTCTTTGAAATTTATGAAATTGATGACTCAAATGTTCAAATGAGACTTTTTGCACAAACTTTAACAGGAGCAGTTAAGATGTGGTTTAAAGATTTAGCTACTGGTAGTGTAACTGATTTAGTTGTCTTTTTTACTTTGTTTTTTTTTAAATGGGAAAATAAAAAGAACCCCCTCCAATTTTTGTCTGAATTTGATTGCTTTAAAAGAGCTCCAAATGAGTTAGTCCAAGAATATTACTACACCAGATATAATAGTGTCTATAACTCTATCCCTCCAAATCTTAAACCTACTCCTTATTCAGTTCTGATCAAATTCCCTAATGGATTTGATACAGATATGGCTTACCAATTAAGGGAAAGAGATGCAGACACCTTAGAAAAAACGCAAATAGATGCAGTTAGTGTAGAAGTGAACATTTTAGCCAGAAAAGATAAACTCAGAAATGAAATAAGAGTGAACATTAAAGAAGAAAATGCCAATTCAGAAACAAAAATGGATGTGATAGCTAAAACCTTAGAAAGAGTGATTGATAGACTAGATAATATAGAGAGAAGACCTCAGTGGGATAACCAACAACATATCAGAAATCCCAATTTTAGAAAAAACATAAATTCTGGAAAATCGAAAGAAACAGCCCCAGACCAAACAATAAGGCCACCATTCCAAGAGAACTATGCTGAAAGTTATCAGAATAATAATGATGATGAGGAAGCTATAAATATAATTGGAATAGATGACAATAATACTATTTTCCTTACTTAGGAAGATCATGAATTATTTGAACTTCAACAACTCAAATTAGATTCTAGTGAATCCTTTGATTATAAACAAGGTTATGATTATGCAATAAATGAAATATACATTCAATATAACCTTAGAAACAAGAAAAACAATGATTCTTCTACCAATAAAACTTCCCAAACTCAGAATCAGAAAACAGTAGAAGCTCCCAAAACAAAAGTTCTGCAAATTCTCCCAAGGGAAAATAAGCAAAACTCAAATTCTTTCCAAGACATTTCTAGTCCAAAAAAAGCATCAGGCCTTAAAATTGTTGATATCACTGATGAGGTTGCTCAAGCTGCAAAAGATTCACAAAAATATACTGCTGCTAAAGCTTCTAATTCTGTAAAAATAGCAAATTTAGATCCCAAAAAACCTTCTTCTAATCCTAAAACAGTAGATCCAAAAACTGTTACTTCAAAAACATCTGTTGAAAATTCTAAGTCTGAAAAAACATCTACTGCTTCACAAACAATCCCTGAAAGGAAAGTTAGAAGTAGTAAAACACAAGAAACACAAACAGAGAATTCCAAAACACTTGAAAATGAAAAAACAACTGTAGAAAAACAAGACAAACCAACACAAACTACAGTTACCAAAGAATAATTGATTCAAATCAGTAAAACTCAACCTATATTCAACATACAATTAGAAATTGCAAAGCTTAAAATACCAATTCCTTTGACTGAATTGGTAAAAAATGACTTGTATAAATCAACCATAACTGAAACATTAAATATGAATGATGGAGAAGACTCCATAAATCTAAATGATGACCAGCCAAAGTTGATTTTTGGCCCAGATGTGAATGGAAAACATACATATGGTGCAGTTCCTCCATATCAGTCTCACCATTCATGATCAAATTCTACATAACACGATACTAGATTCAGGAGCTTTCGATAATCTAATGCCCAAAGCTATCATGGAAACTCTGAATCTAGAAATTACAAGGCCATACAAAGATTTGTTTTCTTTTTATTCAAGTAAAGTTAAATGCCTAGGTTTAATCAAATATTTGTGTGTAACACTAGTTCAATACCCTGGTAAGAGTATATTAATGGACATTGTAGTAGCTGATATCCCACCAAAATATGGAATGTTACTTTCTCGCTCATGGGGAGAAAAGTTACATGGATCTCTACAATTGGACATGTCTTATGCTACTATATCAGTTTTTGGTCAACCTAAAAAGTTATATAGGGAAACATTAATGAAGTACATGGTCAAGAGTGCTGAAAGATCTATAAACTACCCAATTTACTCTACACCAACTGACCTTGATTCGTTTATCCTATGTAACTCGAAAACTAATGAAATCCAAACTGAACTAGTAGATAAAAAGAGAGCACCAAACAATAATAATATTTTTCATGAATCTCTATGGCATTTAGACTTTGATGGTTTAGTGAATGAGTTAGGAGCAGGAGCAAGAGTCTAGATAACAAATATGGAGACTAATCATTCTAAAGGTCATGCTTTCAGGCTCAATTTCAAATGTACAAACAATATGGTTGAGTATGAAGCCCTCATCCTAGGACTCCAAATCATTAGGAACTGAGGAGGAAAAATAATTTTAATCATGGGAGATTCAGATTTGATCATAAAACAAGTAAATGGAATTTATTTTGTTTACAATCCTAGACTAAGCAGATATAGAGGCACTATCATAGATTTAACTGATTATTTATTGGAATGTAAATTTGTTGCTATACCTAGAAAACAAAATATACAAGCTCATTGTCTTGCAATTTTTGCTAGTACATGCAATTTACCATTCCAACCTAATCATAGATACACTCCTGAAGTTAAGCATAGGCCAATAATTCCAGATAATCTTAAGTACTGGCAGATTTTTTCTCAGGATGAACAGATTTACAAGTTTATGAACAATGAAGGAGAATTTCATAATTGTAATATAGATATAGATTGTACTATAAATCATGATTTGGATTGTGAAATAGATTTAAATAACTTAGATTTAAATAGAATAAAGTTTGATAAACCTACTAGATTTAGTCAAGCTGATATAGATAGCTTAGAGAAAGTAAAGATTGAAGAAATTATTGAAGATGAATAAGAGATATTGAATCTTAAGGATAATTATTTACCTAAAGGTTTAACCCCCTTAGAATATCTTTTTGACTACAATGATGTAGCTAGAAAACCAAAAATGGAGCCAGTAAAATCTGACATAGAAGAATGTAACATTGGTACAGAGTTAAAACCAAAAATAATCAAACTATCCAAATTTTTACCTCAACTAGAAAAGGATAAATATATTGTGCTTTTAAAGGAATATCAAGATGTGTTTGCTTGGAGTTATGAAGATTTAAAATCTTATGATACAAATATAATCCAACATAAAATTCCAATAAAAGAAGATCAAAATCCATTCAAACAAAATTTGAGAAGAATTAACCCTGTGTTATTACCTTTGATTGAAAAAGAAGTTAAAAGAATGTATGATGCCCAGGTCATTGCACCAATCAGATATTCTGATTGGGTTTCCAACCTAGTCCCGACGAGAAAGAAAACAGGAGAAATTAGATTGTGTGTTGACTTTAGAAATCTTAACAAAATATCCTTAAAGGATAATTACCCTTTACCTAAAATGGACCACATATTAAAAAGGGTAGTGGGTTCTTCAAGGATTTCACTGTTAGATGGTTTTTCAGGATACAACCAGATCCTAGTCCAAGAAGAAGACCAAGCTAAAATAACATTTACTACTCCTTGGGGCACTTTTATGTATGTGAAAATGCCTTTTGGCCTAATGAATGCAGGAGCAACCTTTCAAAGGGCTATGGACATAGCTTTTGCAAAGGAAATACATGAGTTCTTAGTGATTTACTTAGATGACATTACTGTGTTTTCCAAAACAGATAATGAACACTTGGTTCATTTGAGACAAGTTTTTATTAAGTGTAGGAAATATGGCATCTCTTTAAATCCTAAGAAAAGTCTATTTGGATTAGAAGAAGGTAAGTTACTAGCACACATAATCTCAAAAAAAGGAATTAGAATAGATCCTACTAGGATAGAAGCAATTCTGAACATCATTCCACCAAGAAACATCAAAGAATTACAAGCCTTTCAAGGTAAGATAAAAATTTTAAGAAGATTCATATCTAATTTAGCTGAGATAATTAAAGAACTAAATAACATGCTCAAAAAAGATTCAGTTCTTAGATGGACTGTTGAGGCTAAACAATCATTTGATTCTATCAAACAAGCTTTAACCAAAACTCCAGTCCTAATAAGTCTCGATTTTAAGAAAGATTTCATGATTTTTTCATTTGCTTCAGAACACACCATTGCTACAGTTTTACTGTAGAAAAATGACCAAGGATTTAAACAGCCTATAGATTTCTTCAATAAGACTCTTAGAGATGCCCCTTTGAAGAACAACATTATGGAAAAACAAGCCCTAGCTTTGGTAAAGGCTATTAAAGACTTCAGAGTTAAATTCTCTACTCACACATTAATGCCTATGTCCCAAATTATATAGTTAAAGACATTCTTACTCAGGATGGTCCTAATGGAATAAGAGGTAAGTGGATTGCCACTATCTTAGACTATTACATAGAGATAAAACCCACCAAGCTCATTAAAGGTCAAGGATTAGCCAGAATTATGGCTGAATCCAATTGTAATGCCCTAGATATAAATTTTATTTCTCAAGTAGATGATCAGGAAGAGATGGAAACTCCAAATATCAGCGAAGCATTTTCAGATTCACCTTGGTATATAGATATCATATTTGTATTACAAAACTTACAAGCTCCTCCTGGATTGTCAAGAACCAAAGCTAGATTTTTAAAACTTAAAGCAGTAAGATTTTGTATCTTAGATAATGTACTTTTTTGGAGAGATCATAGTGGGATTTTATTAAATTGTTTACTAAAGGAAGAAGATGACAAAATACTTGAATAATTTCATGCAGGTGACTGTGGAGGACATTTATACTAGAAAAATACTGCATAAAATATCCTAAGAGCTGGTTTTTACTGGCCTACGTTGTTTTCTCATGTCAAAAAATATGTTACTTCATGTCATAAGTGCCAAATTTTTTAGGGTAAGAAGAAATTATTATCCCTCCCTTTAAAGCTTATTTCAACTGAAATGTCATTTCAACAATGGGGTTTAGACTTCATTGGTGAAATTCACCCCACCTCTTCAGGCCAACATAAGTGGATTTTGATAGCCACTGATTATTTTACCAAGTGGATTGAAGTCATACCCTCCAGACAATCCATAGATATTGTCATTATTTCCTTCCTAGAAAACAACATTCTTTCAAGATTTGGATGTCCCCAAAAGATAATTACTAATAATGCAGTAGCATTCAAATCCAAGAAAATGATTGATTTTTGCCACAAATACCATATTACCTTAGGTCATTCCACTGCATATTACCCCCAAGGTAATGGCCTAGCTGAATCCTCAAACAAAATCCTTGTAAATATCATTAAAAGGTTACTTGAAGACAATAAAAAGACTAGGAATAAGAATTTAGTCAATGCCTTATGGGCAGATAGACTTACTACTAAAAAATCCATTGGTACTTCACCTTACCAACTAGTTTATGGAATGGATGTTGTTTTTCCATCCTCCCTAGGTGTACCAGTGATGAAAATTATCCAAGAATTACAGGTTGAAACAAATGACATCCAAAGAAGGATAAATCAGACTATTCACTTGCAACAAACAAGGGAAAAAGTTTATATTAAATCTCAATTCATTCAAGACAAGATCAAGAAAATCTATGATAAAAAGACTAAAGAGGATGATTTTTACATAAGAGATAAAGTGTTAAAATGGGATTCTAGAAGAGAAGACAAAGGAAAACATGGAAAATTTGATTTTCTATGGAAAGGACCTTATGTAATTTATGGATATAGAGGTAATAATGCTTTCTTTCTAAAAGAATAGGATGGAACAGATCTGCAAGAAGGACCAGTTAATGGCAGAATGTTGAAGCATTACTACTCCCCTGAGTTAACAAATAGTTAGTTTTTATTCACTTTTATCATTGTACATATACATTTCAAAGTTTAGATTGGATTCGATATTTCCTTAGAAAATTTGAACCCCGGAGAGAAGGCCCTAAGCTTTGAGAGGTAAATATCATAAGTATGAATAAGTTTCAGATATCAGAAGACATTTACAGGGTCATCATAGTCAAATTTCAAAGGCTACTAGTCTCAGAGATCTTGATATTTCACCAGGAAATGTCATCCCCATGTGGAGCCATTGTTAGGGTCCTATAATAATGGGGTTCATAAAATTTTGAATTGACTTTGATAGTCTTGTAAATATGTACATACCTTGCTTTTTGCAAGTTTTTTTCCCATATTTTGAAAAATGAAAAATAATAAAAAGTCAATAAGAGGGTAAAAAGTCCTAAAAGAAAAATCAAAGGACTTAGAAAAATATATACCCCAAAATAAAAAGAGATAAAATAAGACCTGAAAGTGAGCAAGATCAAATGCCACTAATTTTACTTTTTACTGCAAGTATAATGATTATGTGCAGAGTGTCAATAAATGCCATAATTCATGATCAGTTAAATAGTTTAATCTTAATTTTTCATGCTTTCAATTTCATGTTTTAGATAGAGAATAAAGATTTGTCAAACAATTTAAAATTCACAAATCAGTAGATAGGTAGAGAATAATGAGAAGCTCAACAATTTAATCTGAGCCCTCGGATGAAATAAGGTAGATTTAGACAGTTTTATGGTTTGAAAGAAAAATGTTTTAAGGTTGCAAGCCTAAATGCACCTACAAAATGAAGAAAAAATGTTAGAAATAAAGTTGGGTAGATAGAAAGCAGTGGAGCAAGCATGTAAATAAGACTTCATCAGGAAAAATCACTAATCTCCCCTCCCTTATGAGTATTCAGTATTCTAAGCTATCAGTCAAATAGGCTCAGAGCATTTCTCTGACTTTTGTTGGGACTAGACCCAAGGCTCGATGACTGGTTAGTTAAAAATATTGAGTTCTTATGTTAAACCCACATTCATCATCATTTACCCTTCATTCATACATTAAAACCCCTTTTTCCAAAGTAAAGACACATTCTTACTTCGTAAAATTGTAACCCTAAAATAATTAACTTCATCCCTTCAAAAGCATTCATAAAAACCCTCAAAATTACATTTATCCTAAGTATTAGTAAAAGAAATATAAGGATGAGAAATGCTTGATGTTATACTATACTTAGAGATAATATGTAATTTGTTTTTATTACACTACCCTTTCATATTAACCTTTAACATACTTTTTTTAAATCCATAATACATACCCCACCGTAGTTATTAATTTCCTTATATTTAAAATACCCCAAAAAACCCACTATTATAACATTTAGACAAAATTCTATTATCCCATGTGCTCAAATAAAAACCCCGAATTATAAACCCTTTGGTCTAGAAACTATCATTATTCCATGTATCCCACCCCTATGGTCTTTAAACCATTGAAAAAGGTTTAAAAAACTATATAATATATATTAACCCGCTCGCATATGTTTTATTAAAACATTTCACAAATGTTTTAAATAAAAAAACATTAACCCCGCCTATATTCATATAATCTGAAGTTTGTTGAAATAAACAAATGTTTATTCAAAAACATTGGACACCTAAGCATAAATACCTGCCCCACATATATTGATTAAAAACCCTATATATGTGTGTTAAACCATATATC
>JAXQQM020072044.1:0-86239 GCA_034641835.2 Pinus albicaulis
CCAAAGGGCCGGAAAAACAAGAGCAAAGGGTAGTGCTCCTTCCAGAGAGGCCGGTAAACGAGAGCATGGGGGTGCAGCCCTTCCGTGAGAGGCCGGGTAAACGAGCAAAGGGGTAGTAGCCTCCTTTCCAGGAGAGGCCGGTAAACTAAGATCAGGGTTGGAGCCTTCCAAAAGAGGGATGTAGAACGAGAGAAGGTTGTGCCTTCAAGGTGGGTGCTTGTGTGTTTGCATGAGTTCGCCAAGACAAAATTGTAAGAAGTTTTCTTTATAATAAATATTGAAGACAGAGACGACAACAATGGTGGTTTTCTCCCGAATTGGTTTTCCACCTTAAATACTAGTGTTCATGTGTGTTGCTTATGTGTGATGGTTTATTCTGTTATTACTGCACATGCTTACTGCTTACTAAACATCTGATGAATGAATGATGCAATTATCTAAGTAAAGAATTAAATGCATAATAAGATCTCTGGACATACGCAAGTTTTCTTAAGGATATCCGCGTGTATACGCGAGTTGGGTTCAGTAAAGTAGCGTATGGGTTTAAGAGAAAGAAAAAGTAAAAAATTTTCAGTCATCTCTAAATACTGATTCAACCCCTCTAAGTATTTTGAGGAACTAAGAGGGCAAAACATCAGTGAGCTCAGAGATCATTGTCCACCAGGTCTCCATGTCAAAGGGACATGGATACCCATCAGGGATCTAGAGAGGTTAGAGACCCATGTTGTGGCTGCAATTGTGCTGCGGATCCTGGGAAACCAAGCACTCCACCACATCACTCGAGGGCAGATGATTCTTGTGGAGAGTGTGTTGAGTGGGACCTACTATGGGTGGGCCCAGATGATATTATCGTCATTGAAATGATAGTTTTTTCTATGCAAGCAGTAAGTGAACCATGACTGTGCATATGGTAAGGTGTTGTGCTCGCTCTTCTTTGAGAATATCCTGACACTTCGACCTCATATACAACTCCAAGATGGGGGCCCGAGGGAGCCCGGGATGTGCCGATGGGGGCGACTACTATGCAGAGGAGGAGGTGGGGCATTCGGATGGGTGTTTCAACCTGATTTTTTTTCTCATTGGGATCAGATGCGATTGTACATAGATGACTATCCCTATAGTGGGATGAGTTATCATGGGGACCCAGATTTGCCACTGCCGCCTGGTCGAGTATGGGGGCCTGATGGTAAGTGACAAATTGATAATCTTTTATGTGCATTGTAAAGTTTCAGAATATTTTATGTGGTACTAATTCTTTCACTTTTGGTATGTAGATACAGCATCGGTAAAATCAACCGAGTATATGGGATGGCCTATAGTATCAGGAACTGCCGGACCTAGTGGATCGAGAGCGCCACAAAATGAGGATGCAGTAGCCCTCCTGGAGGACATCTGTTGTAGATGTTAGAGGCTTTTGACCGATGTTTCAGAGTTCGGCTAGCAAGACTTAGATGACCAGTACATAGAGCCATGTAATGGTCTACCCTCAGAGTGGCGAGGGATCATGCGGCGCATGGTGATGGCCGGATAGGGGATGCGCAATCTACAAGCTGCAGGAGCAAAGACATTGGCTCGAGATCCTCTAGATAGTGATTAGGTGTAGGGGCAAGTGGTGCCCTCAGTTTTTGAGTTTTTGTAACATGATATGGGCATGTCATATGTATCAGAGTTAATGGACTCTAAAACATTTTATACGACACATATTATGGATATGCATCGCTTTGATGGTTTTTATGTTATTGTCTTGGGTTAAATGCATGTGCTAAATGCCAATCTAGAATATTGTTTGCAATTCTATCTACATAGTGATTTTGTGCTCTAGGTACATTGTTGAATGTAATGATTTCAAATTCATGCATCAAAAGCTTCACTCGTAAATATCTTCTAAAAAGGATAGGATTATGCACACGATATACACCATTCAATTGGATGACAAGAAGCAGGGAATCTAAATAGACATGAAGGTGGAGGAAGCGATGGGAAAGGGCATCAGCTAGTAAACGTCACACTGCATCATATTCAACCTGATTATTGGTGGCAGTACCAATGCATACACCGTTCGAGAGAACAAGCGAATGTAAGGGGGTAAAAATGGCCCAACCTGCCGAGGCTAGATTCCAGGAGTAGCAACTTGCACCATCAGCATAACCAATATAAGGTGTGGACAAGAGGTCCATTTGAAAGGTGACACAAGATAATAAATGGGACGATGATGAACAATGTTGTCCACCTGAGCACAAAGTAGAAATCGAACAAACACTGCAAGAGGGAGTGATCTAGGTAAGATGTCTACTACTCACACACCGACGGTTAGGTGGTGTGTGGGAGCTACTGGAGGTGTAACTTGTGCTCAAGCCATGAAATTCATCATAGACATGGATGGTACCATCCCACTTATGGGTGGGAAAGATGAATTCAGTGGTGGACAAGGCTTCCGTGATGTCATCATCACAATAGAAGATGGGTAGACTGGAGGAAGAGAGACCACATGACGCGACGAAGCTACCTGACTCATCATCATGAGAAGAAAGGTTCACATGCACATCGTCAAAAGGGGTGATGGAAGAACAAGTATATAAGGGATCCACCGATGTTGAGCCTAGGGTGATCGCTGAAGGGAGGTCGAGCGAAACAAAAGGGGAAGTATCAGAGGGACCTTCCACCGAGGGTCTCATGAATGATGATAGGTAGAGGATGGTGGCCGTAGGCTCTCTCACCTCGACATTAGGAGGGGGAATGTCAATGGGAGTGAGTAAATCCTCAAGCTAGCCCAAAGCATATTGCGCAAGGACAAGAGAGGTGGACTGGTTCTGTTCAATCTCGTACTCCCGAACTACCTCCAAAGAGGAGCAGTAATGCATGAGACGGGGATAGTGGTGGGAATAATGGCCTTGGAGATCACATACGTCACAAGGTTGGTTGGTGTGAATAGTATTAGTATTCTTGGATGTAGTCGAGGAAGAAACAGAGGCTTCAGGGACTGTAGACTCAGGGAACGCAACATTAACCATGGGCTTGATATGAGGAAACTCGGGATAGGTATGGGTGGCATGAATGATGAAATCACACAAAGCATAGGGCTTTGGAGGCTGAGGAGGAGCAGGTTCAGTCAGCGTAGCCTTGTCCTTTGATGCCCTCTTGCAAGCTTTACCATTTTTACCCGAAGCTATCGCAATAGGAGGAGGTTCCTATTAAGGTGGCTAAGGCACAGTAGCAATGGGAGGGGTCATAGGGACTAGTTGAACTGAGGTCAAAGCAAGATAAGGTCTGGGTTGATTAGGCGGGGTAGTAGTTGGGAGATCAATGTACCATAAGGGAATCCCCAAGGTTAGTTTAGGAAGGGATAGAGTAGCTATGATAGGTACCAAGAACACTCCAGGAGGGGGAGCTAGGAACGGTATCTAAACAGAGGGGTAATGGCCAGGCGGGATGGATCTGAGATGGTTAAGGCCTGGAGGAACTGTTCCACGAGGGTAGAGAGGCTCATGGATACCAGGTGTGGGTGAAGGACCAAGAGGAGGAGGTCCAGAAGTTTGAATCGAAGGGTTAGGAGCAGGTTGTGGAGGGCGGGGCTGCTGACTAGCCAAAGCGGGCTCCTTAAGGGAAGCTCGAGACGATTACATCATGCAAACATTCCATGAGCTGGGATCAGAGATAGGAGGAGGAAGACCAAGGAATGTACCAAGAAAAGAGGAGTCTTTGTGGACTCCGAGTGAGACTCTGGTCAAGGGATCGATGTTTTGCTTATTGGCCACCGAATATATGATGGACTCAGGGGAGATCTGAGACTTAGGTTTGTAATATGTCAACTGCTCAATGGTGACTATATTTCCATTATGGGGAAAGGACATCTTGCGGTGAATCGCAGATGGTATAACATACATTTAATAGGTGTAGCTATGACTCAATAGAATGTTGTAATCTAAGGGGGCGTTAATGACTTCTACGTCAACGAAAACAGTCTTGCCCACAAGAGTAATAGGACAATTGTGGAATAGGCCAATGGGCTGGGAAGCGTGGCCATCCCATGCTTGAAGAGTGATCATGGAATGGTTCAGCTCAGGCGATCCGAGTTGCTTCCAAACCGAAGCAGACATCACACAGGTGGATGCCCCCTCATCAATGATACAACGGGAAACGTTGACGTTCCAGATCTTGACTGGGATTTGGAAGGCAACGGAAGCAGGAAGAGGAGGATTTTCCGACAGGTCAACATCAAAGACGATAAATTGATAATATAAAGGATCTATAGTGCCCATGGAAGATAGTATAGCTTTTCGTTGTAAACGACACAACTGTAAGAGTTCCAGCGTTGAGATGGCGACAAGAGATTGCACCAAATCATCTACTATACTATACGAATGGGCAGCTTTTCTAGAAGCAGTGTTTCAGCGTAATGGTCCCTTAGGGATCTTGGTATGAACCTCTACCTTAGGCTGAGGGATCGGTAAAGGACCATTGGTTGTCGAAAGAGGCTCTATAGAACCTGAAGAACGGTGCTCGGGGGCAGACGTAGCGGGAGGCTTGTTGTACTGACGGGACCGAGTCTAAATGTTGAGGTCAATGATTATAGGTTGGTCAGAGTTCATCATGATAATCTGGTAATCAGAAGTACCAGATGGAGGAGGTTGAGTGGCCGCCTGACCTTCAGGTGGTTGGGTAGCCACGAATCCTTGCTGAGGGAAAGGATTAGTAAACACAACCGGCTGACTAGGCGCAGCATCAGGAGGGACAGAAGGGGAGGCTTTTTGTCATCGCAATGATGCTTGAGTCTCCCACATCCGTCACATCTATGGTAATAGAGGAAAATCGTGAGTGTAATGACCATAAACACCACAACAAGAACAAGGCTTATTCGTGCGAACAAGCCTTTCCTTCTTGGGTTGAGTGCCCTGTTGTTGTTTAGCAGTATTAGGTGCATTATTTTGAGGATTAGGTCCAGGATTACTAGGGGCAAATTGATTTTGAGTGCCTTTCCTCTTATTTTTGGAAGGAGGAGGATTAGTCATTGTTGGAACAGGGTCTCCTACAAAGTTGTGAAACTGGTCCATTTTGTATATTTCTGATTATATTTAGTATAACGCAGGCGTTTTTGGGTGGGTCAAAGCCTCTAAAGCATTGTAAATGGGTCAAGGCTAGACCAAGAGTACGCAAACCACGGTTTGTGGACCATTGGATGCATAGGCTAAAATAGTATAAGTAGTTGAACCTTTTTGAGTTGTAGGACAAGCTAAGAATGATAAGAGATTGTTGCTAAGTGTGAATCAATAGATCTGGTCAGGGTTGTTGGGTAAGGACTCCTACTGCTATGTGCACGAAGGGCCTCTGTCCTACTATGTGCAGACCCTATTTTTGTGTGCGTAGGTTGGGTTTTTTGGGTTTTGTAATTAGATCTGAAAGATTAATGAATGTGGAAGTATTGTTTCCTATCTGAATCCACTCGAATTACTGTGATATGAATCTGTGATGTCTTGATTACTTAATATATGTTGTTGTGTTATTGTTTTAAGTTGAAAACATACTTGTGTACTTATTTATGCTACGATCTAGGTTTTTTCTACTTATTTCATACAAGAATATCTGGAATAGTTCCGTATTGTTATATGAATTCATGATCTGTTGATTTATGTGAGTAATATTGCTATTGTGCACGTGGATGTCAAGGGAATATAGGCTCTGTGATACCAGATCAGGTCACTATAAGGGTGGACGCAGCTCTGCTTGACTTACCTACCCTCTCCCAGGGTGTGAAAACTTGGTTCCAGCACCCACCCATAATACTTTGTGTGAGACTTTGGCCTACGCAAGTAGGTCACTGCTGAAAGGGCCAGTAGTATAGGGGTTTTTTGGCAAGTCTTGAACATCCAAACTTGGGTCAAGACCCTTCGAGCCAACAAATGGTTCCGTTGCTAGGACCTGGAGAATTTTGAGAGAGGGATTGGGTAGTGCCAAGGCCGTACTGGAAGCTAGAGAGAAAGGAAATTGATGAATGGTTTGAACAGCAAGTTCAGGAATTTTCAATAAAAGAAAACCGTAGTGAGAGGTTGACCACTGAAGAGTGGAAGAATAAGTACATTTTCATAGATATCTACTAGATCTTCTTTTTAACAATTTCGATCGAGCTCCAGAAGTGGCTCGCAAGACTGGTAAAGCTTCAAAAGTGTTTGAAGGACGAACGGGTCACATAGTGGACCCCCGAACTAATCCAACAGCTAGAAAAGACAGATAACACCATCACTCACATAGTGGAACATTTGGTAGAAAACGTGTTAGGAGGATTTTTGATAGAATTTTCCATCGATCAGTTTGTCTCCTACTCTAAAGCAGAGCAAATATTCTTCATGGGGTTCCGAGGTAAGTTTCTAAATACTTTTCCATTCCTAATCAAGATATTATTATGCGAAAAGAGTATTCTATGTAGCCATACCGAGTGAATAACCTCTGATCTAGATGGGAGCACAACATGGAGTGGCAAGTACTATAGGGCCAACCTAGAAGGAGATCGATTGGTATATAGTCCAATAAGGGAAGCACCTTCGTAGAGTCCTCCAGCCACACTGCTTTCAAATCAGCCTAGAGGTAAGAATTCAATGACCCTTCCACCACCGGAAGATGACATGGATGTGCACATGAAATTTTCAACCTTTAAGGGTGTGGGGGATGAAGACATGGATCATTTCGGGTTTGTCGCAAGATCGGTATGGACTGCACAGAACGTGGCTAGTGATGCGGTGAAAATGGCACAACTATCCCTTTCCTTCGAAGGAAGAGCTTTGGACTGGTACATGGGATACATCGGCCAAAACACAAATGCAACCATTGAAGAGATTAAGAATTCCCTGAAACAGTAGTTCAAGAAACCTAAGTCCTACTCCCAAATCATGGTTGATCTAAAGGATTTCAACCAAGGACCTTCTGAATCTGTGTGGGAGGTCGATCAACGACTTAAGAAGGTGATCAGAGAAAGGGGATTCTAATATGATGAAAGACAGCACACATAATGGTTTATTTCTATGTTGCTGCCTCACCTGCATGTACCTATGGGGCACGAAACTTTCGAATCACACGAGAAGGCCTTGGAAGGTGTCATGAAGTTAGAATATGCACATTGGGACAAGACTCAGCTAGGCATCCAACAAATCCAGGGAGAGATGGAAGTGATGCATGTAGAGATCCAGAACCTATGAAAGGAATGAGGGGCAGAGGCTAGCCCTAAAATATGGTGCATACGATGCTGAGTGAATGGCCATGCCAAGGATAACTGTCCTCTATTAGCAGACTATGTGCAGGCTGGGGGACCTAGCCCATTGCACCCTAGGGAAGCTGCGGGACCCAGTGGGCCAACACTCTGGTGCGATGATTATCGTGTCGCAGGGCTGCACAATACTAACCACTGTCCCCGCCTTGCTACATATGTTCTAGAGGTAAAGCAGAAATGGTGTAGGTTCTACAGATCGGTGGGATATGACGAAAAGAAATGTCAGACATATGATTTGATGATTGATCAAGGAAACTTATACAGAGTACAATCAGACCCTGCGTCACTAAGAACCCCTGTAGGTCTAGGCATAGTCCCATCAAGTGGCAGGGGAGGAGGACGTGGTGGAAGTGCAGGACGGGGATGAGGTCAGCTAATCTTATATAACCATGGAGAAGCAGGACACTTTGTAAGGTACTACCCGAACCCCACTAGGAAATCCTGCTGATATTGCAGATAGCTAGACCATGCGATTGAAGATTGCCCAATCTTGATAGCGAGAAATGCAGGAAAAGCAGTCAACACCTATGCAAAAAGTGCAGAGAGTTAAGGCTGAGCTTCAAGACAAATATCCGAGTGTGAATGTGGTGACACGCAGTGGGATGGCCACCAGGGGGCCTGAGGAGGAGGCTGAGATGGAACCTATGATCCGTCAAGCCACTATCAAACAAGAAGGCCTGGACCTAAAAAGGGGGAAAGAAACATTTATCACAGCTTGCAAGGACTTTGCTGATGCAGAGGCAACTACTGCTCAGCCACCTGTGAACCTCAAGGCAGTGAGGAGGTTGAGCCCTTTTTGCAGGCATGTATGAAACTGCTGCACAACCCAAAGGCTGTGGAGAAACTTTCGGCATTAATAGATAGCTACGTAGCACGACCCAATCTAACCCTAGAAGTCAAGGATGTGCACAAGCTATACAGGTATAAGAAACGCACCGGAAGAGAAATGTGGTTGTCTGCGCAGATCGGTGACTACGAAATGAGCCAGGTTAATTTGGACTTAGGTTCAGATGCGAACGTGTTACCTAAGAAGACTTGGAACAAATGGGAGAGCCTAAGTTGGAATGGTCCACTATTTAGTTGTGCATGGAAAATCAGTAGAAAATCATCCCGCTAGGAAGGTTTTCTAAAATTACAGTGGATATCACAGGAGTAAAGGCCCGAGCTGACTTTGAAGTAATAGAAATTGTAGAAGATGCATACTCCTACCCTGCTCTCTTGGGATTGTACTGGGCCATAGATATGGGTGGTATCATCAACCTCAAAAAGAGAAGCATGGTATTTGGGAATAACGGCACAAGGGTGATAGTCCCATTAGATCCTGTGGAAGGTGAACGATATACAAAGCCAGTGCGCGATAAAGAGGAGGTGGATCACATTTAAAATTTGACTGTGTGGGACGAATATTGGATCAACCCCACGACGGATGGAGTACTTTGTTGGGAAACGGTCAGTGAATGCTTCTCTGACCCTGACGAGGAGATGGATAATTGGCAAAAATAGTTGCATGATGTCTCAACGTTGTGATGTCTTCGAGTCACCAAGGACTTCCACTGCATTTCCTCAGAGGTAAGAGACCTACCCTACTTTGATGGTTCTAGTAGCATTAAGGGCTTTTTGCGAGCATTCGAAGTAGAGGTTCCCAAGGGATGAAGGCTATGGGCCCTTAAGCTAGCCATGCGCAGAACACCTATGCACTAGTGGGGAACACATGAGGAGGCTTTCCAGGATTTGGAGGCATGTCAGGATATGATGATCCTATGATTTGAAGCCCCAACCGACCTGTGGGTCAAGACATTCCTTGGATCATAAGATCCACGCGAATATCTATCGGCATGCGAAAAATAGTGGTGCGACAAGACGACTAAGGAATGGGTTCACATACTGATTCATGAATTAGGGCCAATTCCATCTGCATGGTACTTAGATGTAGAGCTCCATCGGCACACTTGCCACTAGGGGACGTTGAAAGAAGAGTTCCTGGGAACGTTTGGGTTAGTAGGCCGGACCATGGCGCTTGACGCAACCCTGTGAGACATTGACACTAGGGAGTGGGGCGAATCGCACCTGTTCCTCAGACCAGAATTACCCACATGGGAAACATGGATACCAAGCATGGTAAACTACCATAGCCCAGGCCCAACAGATAGTAAGAATGATTTGTGAGCTATGTTTAACTCAGAATTGTAAGGGGTGCGCACGACTACCGAGCTGCTTAGGCTGCGAGGGGGTTGCAATGGGACACACCTTACGTTGAATAGGAATGCAGACACATAAGTTAGAGTTATCATATATGCAGTGACTCTTACAACAAGGAAACATCTGTGATCACTCTTCGGCCATGTGAGGTATTACAGAAAGTTTTTTTGGGAATATGCGCTACTTATAACGCCTCTGAAAGACTCGTGCGGCTGGGAGGACACCTGTGGGGAAAACATGTCTTTGGTTGTAGAGTACCTTAGGAACAAGCCTATGTTGGGGGGGGGGATGCACAAGAAGCACAGATTTTTAGTCCAAGATCATTAGGTACGCAGAGTGCACATAGGGAGCGAAAAGTAACAGTGGGAATAGTAAAATCAGGTAAAGAGGAGAAGTTATCGTTAAGAGGAGTGGGAAGCTGGAAATTAATGAAGCGATTCATTGAGATTTTTTACTATTTACTTGATGGTAATCTCCAAATGACATTTACCCTATTGTTGGATGACCATAGGCACTATAAAGTAGGACAGCTAGCTCAGACAACAGTTTTGTATTACGTCCATAACCTGCATGTAGTTTTTTTATGCTGTGCAATTTTTTGGACCTGTTACATCCTGCTCATGGCAAAGCGACCCACTCCCATTGATGATAGGCCCTCAGAATCAAGAGTCACTATTAGCACTAAGCTAACAGCTCCTAGTCTCGTGGAAGCTTTGGTACCTACAGAGCCCGAACAAAAGGCAGTCATCATTGGGTCAGGGGATGAAGAAATCGATAGAATAATTGCACTCTGGCTCCCTAAGTGGAGGATTGGCCTCAGTATTGGTGAAAGGAGCACCAAAGGTACCTGCACCACAAAAGTAACCTCCACTATCAACCCAAAGAAAACCCCATAAACAATCACGAGGGGCGCAGGCGTAGCCGCGGAAAGGGACGCACCACTGCTACAGGTCGCCAATAAGGATGTTGGGGCCGATTCGCAGCTGGCACTAAGTGTGCCAGAGAAAAATAACCTAGCTACCACCTCTCCCCAGAATATAAAGAGGCCAGGTAAGCCTGATATAGGGCCCCAGAAAAAGCAGTGCTCCCAGCGCCAGGAATATGATGCGACAGTCACACTGACTGACGGTGACCTTGAACAGATCACAGATGAAATTACACTAGCCACAGAGGAAATATTGGCATCCATGGAGAAACAATAGAAGGCTGCAATTGACACCTTCCAGATTGATCTCTGCGCCCTCCAGTGGAAGGTAGATATGCTGTAGACCAGCATAACTCAAAAATGGGCTCCCTTGGCAATTATCAGTACCGTGCTCGCACCGAGAGGAAGAAACCTCTACTTCTTACCTAGCACTTCCCTTCTAAGAACCTAACTCCAAGTCGATACAGGGGTCCACGTGGACCTAGCTAAGTTTCCCTTTGAGGCATTACAAGGTCTCCACACCGTCCTAATCTGGGAGACCTACCAGTGAGACTTGGAGGTACATCAATAGCTCGGTATGGCCAAGTGGGCCCTCAAATGGAAAGACGCAGAAAAATCCCTTGCTATATCACATCAGGAGGAGCTTGAAATGGCGATCCACCAGCTCTGCACAGAGGTTCTGGACGGAGTCCTGGTTGCAGCTACACCTCGGGCCAAGGTAGAAAGTATGGTTGCAGCAATAAAATCATCTTGGATGGAAATACAGACCATCAAGGCACAACTGGAGAAGAAAATCTCCAACTTACAGGCTACATTGCAGCCTGCCACGCCGCCAGAGGTTCAAGCCTAGTGCGCTGCGCTGGTGGCCGAAGCTATGAACTCCATCTCAGAGAAAATTTCTTAGGGCGCCCAGTTGCTCGAATTGGCCATGCAACTCTGGACCATGGTCCAGTTCCACCCGATCCTCTGAAAGGTCAATCAGGACTTATGACAGCAGGAGGAAGCTTTCGTACAGGTCGAGGCTACCTTGCCCACCTTGGTGCCTACGCAACAATTAGCATAGTTGTGGACCAGCAGCACTCTCCTAGACATGATTGAGAAAATCTAGTGCTAAAAGCATGTCCTTGAGGAGCGATTAAAGCCATGGGCTGCCACTGCCCTCCATCTCTCACAGGATGCCGATGGTGCAGTCACACAACTCAACCGGACATTGAAAAACATCACTATGGCCACCGAAGGGCCAACATCCCAAAAGCTAGTGGACCTCGCGCAGAGCACCGCGACCCAGATTCAAGAGGTGCTATCTCCACTAATCGCCGCCCTCAATGCACTATGTGTGTAGGTGGAGGACCTATCATCGTAGTGACTCGGGATGAGTCATAAGATTGTTTTGGGGGACTGTTGGAACAGGGTCTCCTACTAAGCTGCAAAACTAGCCCATTTTGTATATTTCTGATTATATTTAGTATAGTGCATGGGTTTTGGGGTGGGTCAAAGCCCATAAAGCATTTTAAATGGGTCAAGGGTAGACCAAGAGTCCTAAAACCACGGTTTATGGACCACTAGATGCATACGCTAAAATAGTATAAGTAGTTGAACCTTTTTGAGTTGTAGGACAAGCTAAGAATGATAAGAGATTGCTGCTAAGTGCAAATCAATAGATCTTGTTAGGATTGTTGGGTAAGGACTCCTACTGCTATGTGCGCAGAAGGCCTCTGTCCTGCTGTGTGCGGACCCTGCTGCTATTTGTGCAGGTTGGGTTTTTGTGGTTTTGTAAGTAGATTTGAAAGATTAATGAAAGCGGAAGTATTGTTGCCTATCTGAATCCACTGGAATTAATGTGATATGAATCTGTGATGTCTTGATTACTTAATATATGCTTCTTTGTTATTGGTTTAAGTTGTGAACATACTTGTGTACTTCTTTATGCTGCGATCTGGGTTTTTTCTGCTTGCTTCATACAAGAATATCTAGAATAGCTGTGTATTGTTATATGAATTGATGATATTGTGATTTCTGTGAGTAATATTGTTGTCATGCACGTGGATGCAAAGGGAATCTAGGCTTCGTGATACCGGATCGGGTCACTATAACGGTGGACACAGCTTTGCTTGACTTACCTACTGCTCTCCCAGGGTGCAAAAACCTGGTTCCAGCACCCACCCATACTACTTCGGGTGAGAGTTTGGCGTGTGCAAGAAAGTCAGTGTTGAAAGGGATAGTATTATAGGGGTTTGTTGGCAAACCTTGAACATCCAAACCTAGGTCAGGACCCCTCGAGCCAACAGTCATGGCCTGTTGTGAATATACCTGCCCCTGAGGGGGTGGTCACTGCCGTTGCGGGGGTTGAGAAGGCAAGGGAGGTGAAGGTGCTAATGCTTGAGGAGCTGGAGCAGCTAGCTCCGGATATGAATAATAAGGATGTTGAGTAAAATTGTGCTAAATAGGTTGGGAAAAAGGAGGAGGCATGCCGTATCCTGGATACATGCTACCGGGAGGGGGAAAAGTGCTGAAGGTGTTGGCCCCTCCCTAAGGGAAACCATAGCACATGGGAGGCTGAGCATATGGATGAGAAAGAGCTCCAATGATACCGTCAGTGGCATGAGATGCCCCCGGTGCATTGGCATCACTGGATCTAGGAAGATTATGTAGAACGGTATAAACATAACCAAAATCAGTGTAGATCAGGTCATATTTTAATGCAATCTAGAGAGCGGCTTCTTCAATTTGAAGGAAATGTGATGCAACATCTTTGCCTATAGCAGGAAAAAGGGATCTAATGAACCAGTCCATGTATAAATGGTCTTCGAAAGTAGGGGCTTGACATAGGCTCCTTCTTCTCCACCATTCCTAGACATAATCGGATAAGCGAGTAGCAGATGATTGACGGAAAGAAGTCACAAGTTCGGTACCAATGTCATAACAGAGGGGAAGATGGAAATAAGACAGAAAATCCCGGGCAAGAGTCGGAAAGGTGGTATGAGAGGATGAGGCCTGATCAAAATACCACTTAGAAGCTTCACTAGTAAGCGTACGTTGGAACTACCAAAGATGGACAGAGTCATTAGTAATGGAGTTAGACAAACACCACATGTCGAATGATCAAACATGATTTGTAGGATCTTCTCCAGTAATACCTTCAAACTTAGGGATGTTGGAAGAGAGCTTGGTAGGCATAACAGGCCAACCAGCATCATGGCGTATAGGGTCATTGATCAAATGGTTAAAATCAGGAAGACGGAGGCCTGCCATATAGGGGAGAAAGGGAGCAGCCGGAGTAGTTCCTATTGCGGTCCCACTAGTAGTATTCCCAGCATTAGGGTCAAGGCTACCACTAGCATTAGGTCATGAACCAGACATGGTGAAGGTGATAAGAGGAGAACTGGAGGCGGAACTAGAAGGGGAACCCAATGAACTAGAAGAGGAGTCAGAGTGCGAACTCGGTGGAGGAATAACTCGAATCCTACGCAGAGGACTAAGTCTTCCAACCAAAAACTGAGGATGAAGCCCAAGAAGTCTCCGGGATAAATGCCTTTGGGGTGCAATGGTGAAGGCACAAACATGACACAAAGGGAAGAGAGACCAACAAGGGTGAAGAGGTGCAGGATCAATTGATTACAATGTTAAAGTCTTTGCTTGGCGGTGTTAACCAGACTCTTCTTCACTTAGGGTGTGTGTGTTAAGTGTGTAAATTTTAATTTTTAAACCTAGATGTTTGTGGACAAAAAGAAAAAGTGTGTTGTATAACTGTAAATAAACCTGCAGATAACAGTATATGAAATTGGAATAATAGAAAATAAACAGCTAATTATGCATTAATCTAAACCCAAGGAGGCGGGCCTCTCAACAAGTAGTCTAGAGGTGGGCAAAAATATAGTCAAGACACACCAAAATAGCAAATAGATTTAAAGTCGACAGGGGCAATGATCTAAAGGTCAGATCTGCTGGAAATAGGTGCATAAAAACAACAAGAAATAAGAGGAAAAATTGTTGTAAATGAGGTGGAAAAAGGCTATAACCTGGAAGGAAGCAGATGGGGCCCTAGAGGAAAACCCAAAAAAAACTAAAAGGAGGTGTTCTAGATGGATAAATAGCCAATCTGAAGTGGATCTAAAGGTAAGGGAAAAGATCTGAAAAAAGGCTAAACACTCTGAAATTTCATACGACCTGCAACTAAAACTCTTCCATAAGAGGTGGACGGTACTGAACACCAAGGGGGCTAGTTTTCCACTTTGATGAGAAAAACAAAACAATTAAAGGTCCAAAATGGGCAAAGATAGAGGTCAGAAAACCTTGAAAAGAGGCCCAAACAAACCCATAAAAATCTCAGAAAAATTCCCGCAAAAATTCCAGGTCATAGTTTATGACTTGTTTTCTGCAGAGGTCACAGGTTTTGGCATGTTTTCTGCACCCTAGAGGTTCAGGTCGCAGGTTTTGGTCCAAAAAGTGTGACCTGCACTTTCGACACTCTTAGGAGCAGGTTTCAGAAATTTTTTTCATCTCAGCTGCGGTTGATACCTATCACCTGCGCAATAGGTCTGAAAGCACATGGAAGTTATAATTTTCGATGTTTTAGGGTTTTATAGGTTAAAAAAATCATCAAGAAAAGAAAAAAAAGAGGTTGAAGAGAAATCCTAGTGTTTGAAGCAGCTGGATATGCAGGGATCTGAAAAACGACAAAGGTCGTAATCGTAAACGCTTGTGGAGTCGCCAGTTGTTAGTATGAATCTTAATCACCAACGTACGAAAAAGGCTCACTTTAGTCGCAGATAAAAAACAACCCTAACAGCAAAAATGGCTGCCAATATCTTTAGATTTGCAATTAGTTGACCAAGATAAATGCTGCAAAAATCTATATCTGTGCATTAAAAGACATTAAGCAGTAAATAAAAGCAAGAGTTGCTCCACGCATCCAATAGACAAGACAAGATTTTTTTAAAGAATTTTTTTGTTTTTGACACCTGGGAAGGGAACATAGAAAGATGTTACCAGTCCCCCTCAATGGGATGGGTTCTTGTAAGTCCTCAACACTTCAGAGCTAAAATCCCTCTCTCTTGATGGTGTAGAAAACCCAGAAGAAAATGGAACTCAAAGGGAGCTCACAAGAAAAATGGTAGCAAAATATGACAATGATGGTGGATCAAAGTCAGACCAAAAGTATAGATCTAGAGTAATATTTAGGCAACAAAAGGTAGTGAGTGAATGGAAAAACCCTTCTATTTATAACAAAATATTGAGTTAGTCTAGATATTTGTGCATAATTAAAATATTATTAACTAAATCAAGATCCAACTTTTATGGAATATTTTATAATATTTGTTGGAGGGAAAAAGAATTTGACTTGGGTCAAATCCATTTATTTGTAAATAATAAATAAAAAATGATTTATTTATTATTTAAGGATGTGGTTGAGTAATAATCGAATAAATAATGATTTATTTAATTATTTATGAGTGATTTAATCAAATTTAACAAGAAATATTATTTAAATAAGGTTTAAATAATTATTCCTAGAAAATAATAAGGTAAATAATAATTTATCTAATTAATTTTCCTATTTTGGGTTAAATATGACCAGGAATATTAATTAAACTCATGTTTAACTAATTATTCCTTGAGGAAAATCAAACAAATGTGGATTTATTTAATATTTCCTCATGGGGTTTCCTGTTTTGACCATAAACAACTTAATAAATGTGGTTTACTAAGTTATTTTTCATAGTGAAAGCAATTTTACTTAGGGTAAAATTGGTCTTACATGGTGTACTTTGGTCCATCTAATAGTAACGGGTTAGATGACGAAAAATGGTGTAACAACTTGTATCATAGTTCTCTGAGATATTGATGCGAGCTATGCTCCACATCCAACATCCATTCATCCCAATGTGGGTGATGGATCTCATTCTGAATAAACTTGGTATCCTCCCATTGTAGGACACCAACTTCCTTAAACTGTTGAAGATCTTTGCACTCCATGATATGTTGAAGTGCACCTCCCATGAGATATCTCCATGAGATCCTCTCATCATTGTCCTCCAAAACCCATAAGGTTCTGAATATGTTGTAGGTAGAAGTTTATCTTTGAGCTATGAGATGCTCATTGAGAGAGTGTCATCTTGAAAAGGAAAAATGTTTCCCAACTCAAGATGTCTACCATCTATCATCTGTCCCTCCTATGCTTCATGAGTGAAGCTTCCATTGGAATGCTCCGACAATGAATGGGTCCTCTTATCATCACTGCTGCTCATTGACAACGTTGATGATATCCATGATGATGTATCTACTGTCTCATGGCAAGGAAAAATGCTGACCTCATATCCTGACATTGTACATAGGATTATGCTCATCCCATCTTCTAAGACTCCACACTTCAACTCAAAGGGTTGAGTGTAGCTCAACAATGAAAAACTGGGATATATCTTCATATTTTCCTTGATCAGATCAAGGGTCATATGTAGTGATGATGTTAGCCATCATTTGTCGTTCCTAGAGATAGCCTTGAGTTGTGAAATACCAGTGGCTAGGACATCTTTATATAGCAAGGAGCGTATGGTATAACAAGGGGAGTTATCAACAAAAGGCTCTCATGCTATCTCCTGAAAACAAGAAATATTAATTTGAATGGGACAAAAACCTTCAGAAACTTGATACAGGGAAAGAAACACTACAGAGGCAATATGTGAGGAACCCTAACACAAATGCATCAGACAATTTAGATGCAGCTTACTGTAAAGAGGGCTGATTCAAAAGATATGTCACAGAAATAGATAATCAAAAGGTGTTTACTGAGTAAGCAAGATGTAAGATGATACTAACTGTCATTGAGATGAATATCCAGATACACAATATCACCATGTAATGGGCTTACCAATTTAAGAATCCATACATGACAATAGCATTTTAAAAATAACCTCCCAAAGAAGCTAATATAGCAGAAATATGGTTTAAGTGAAAATTGAAATAGTATATCATGCCTGAGCCATATTTAAAGTGCTTGACTAATTCGAGCATGGGTATCAACTAGGATAAATCCATACCAAAAACCAGTGAGCCACTCGCATTCCAGAAACATGATACAAGAAAGGCGGATGAAACAAAATGAACAATTAAATTAGCACATATAAGAGAAAGTTACACACTGTGAGACACCAAAGACTAGAATCCTCTTTAAATATGGAACTCCTCCTCACTGAAACCCAATGGGATCTGTACATTCATATAAGAGTTTTTACAAAATGCATACAAAAATTCTCTCACCGCATAATTTTCTGATAAAATCTGGAACCCTCAATAATCTTCTCTTGGGGAGTTTTATAGAAGAAAAAGAAAACTTAGTAAAGGAAATGGATGATGAACATTTAATTTGCCTCATTAAGACAGGATGGTGGAAACGTGCATGCCGATACGGCTTGATGAATCTGTAGTGTTGTCTGTACTCTGTGGCCTGCTTTCTGAAATAAATGCACTGGGTGGAAGTCTCTTCAGGAACACGATAGAGAAATAAAAACCACATGGGCAATCTGTCCTTCCCTAGAAAGAAAATTCTGTTGAAATGCAACCTTGAGGGTATTTTTTTCTGTGCATGGACTCTCTTATTGATCTACGGGGTCTTCAATCTGGAATTCTACCTTCAAATGGTTAGGTTAAGGCTCAAAAATCTTCAATTATACACCTTTAACTCTCTGCCTTTCACTGATACTCTCTTTCTGCAATATTAATGTCTCTGATCGCGAAATATGTGCTTTGAATGACTCTAGAGGGTTTGACAGAGTTTAACCCTTCTTCTTTAATGGAGGTCATGTCATAACAACTTCCCAGGCCTTTCTCCATAATTCTAGCCTCTGAAAAATGGTCCTTTCCGGTGTTCTCTGTTACTGTAATTGAGACTGTGAATCATAGCAGTTTACCGCCGCTCGTACCCTGAAAAACACGCAAAATAATCAAGAAAACAAATGCATGGGAAGGTGGATGCAGCGAGGATAGCAAGGATGATAGCGCAGCATGGTGAAATGGCGGAAAAATGGCCTGGTAAAGTTTGGAGGGATGCAGAAAATTTGAACGCAAACGATGGACATTTGACCTTCGAATGGAAATAAATGAGGGGTGGAAGAAAATGTGACAAAACTCGTGGACGGATGACGGGGTGGAAGGCACATGTCGATGGTGGGGATCGTCCGATATCAGGAGGAGATCGATGGCTGAGAGCACGTCGGAGAGCGACAGAAGGTGGGCCAGGGGCATTGTTTGCCGAGTTTATTTCCCGAGCATCTCGGCAACACGATCACCGTCGGATGGCACACCCCAGATCGAACGGCGCATAGCAATATCACGCCATGTTTGTGGACGAACGCTAATGCGCGATGGAGGGCGGTTTATGAATAGTGCGTGGGGCAACGTGTCATGCGATGAGTGGAATCGCTCCACAACGAGAAATACCGCCTACCCCTCGAAAGGTGGTGCAATGGAAACCGGCGGGTTTTGAATAGTGCTTTTAGGCACGGGGACCACAAGGGTGGGTGAGCTGCTGACCGTTGATTTGCAGGTTGATCGGATGGTGGAAAGTTGATCGAAGCAGTGAACGGGTAATACTGTGATAAGCTCTCCGGGCTAGCGCTTGGTCTAGTGCCCAGGTCACGTGGAGAAAAAGATAGAGGGGGCTAGGGCTGAAAGGTAATAGGCCTTAAATATGTTAAAATGTGTGATTTCGGCCCTTTTTATGCAATTGTGAGTTTTAGAGGAGTGAAACGATAGGCGGAAGAAAGGATTTTTAGGCCAAACGAAGGGGTTTTAAAGGGGATTGTTTGTCAGAATTTAATAGGGGGCTGACACGATCAACATTGGCTCCACCTGGGGACGGCACGTTCATCCCTGGGCATGTTGAGAATTTCGCAGATCACTGGTTAATCTTCTATGCGGATACTTCTCTTCAGCACTTCTACTTTTCTTTTCATAATTCATCACGACACCCACATTATTCAAACAAGGATGAAAATAGGAAACTACTGTATAGTATGATACACCAGGCTATCTATGCCTGAATCAGAACTGGAAGTAGGGTTTAAGGAATTGGCCATTTATAGGGGCATCGAGCAAGTCTCCCTGTAAATTTTCCAACCTGAAAGTGTTGTTGCCCCCTTGTTCCACGATTTTAAAAGGGTCTAACCAGAGTGGGTCGAATTTACCATGTTTCCCTTTTTCAGCTCTTCGGACATCCCATCTGAGCACTAAATCCCCAATCTACAACTTCCTGTACTTGGCATGCTGATCAAAAAGGTCCTTCATCTTCTCTTGATATTTAGTTAACCTTTGACTTACCTGGTTGCGTGTTTCTTCCAACTCCACCAGCTGATTTATTCTCCTGGTCACATCATCAAGCTCTTCTTGACTTTCTTGCATGAATCGGGCTACTGGTAAGGCTAACTGAATAGAGAATATTGCTTCCCTCCCATATACTAATTCATATGGGTATTTCCTAGTTTCTCTCTTGCTGGTAATTCTATTGGCCCACAGGGCGAATTTCAACTAGGAATCCCAATTTTTCTTATTTTCGTTGATAGCCTTCTTTAGTGCCCTCACCAGGGTTTTATTTGAAGACTCTGCCAAGCCATTTCCTTGTGGGTAATAAGCTGTAGAGTGACTTAGTGTGATGTTATACTACTGGCAGAAGCTCACAAACTTTGCAGACTTGAAGGCCTGGGCGTTATCAGTTACTATTCTGGCAGGGAAGCCAAACCTGGATATGATTTTTTCTTCCATGAACTTTATTATCACAGCATCTATTGTGTTCCTCGCAGGTATGGCTTCCACCCATTTTGTGAAATAATCAGTGGCAGTTAATATCCACTTATGCTGACCACTCGATGGAGGATGTATTTCACCTATAAAGTCAATTCCCCATTGCCGGAATGGTTCGTCCACGTGAACGGAAATCATGGGTAGAGGTGCCAACTTCTGTCTTTCAGCAAATTTCTGACATTTCTCACAAGCTCTAACCCGGGCAAAAACATCTCCAAAGAGCTTGGGCCAATAGAAACCAGCCTTCAGGATTTTGTGAGCAGTGGCCCTCCAGCTGTAATGACCCCCACAGATTCCTTCATGAAATTCGACCATTATACTCTCTACCTCATCCTCTGTGAGACACATGAGTAGAATGCTTGAGGGATCTCGCCAGTATAGCCGGCCATTGGCAACTATGTACTTCTGTGATCTCAACCTTAGCGTTCTGTATTTAGCTTTATCACAACTTGGAGGGCAGCTGAGTGTGAGGAGATATTCTACTATCTCTTTGTACCACTGACTGGTCAGGTACTTTATATGTGTTTCCGGAGTAGTTATCTCTACTCCCTGTCGCTCTTCTTTCTCCTCAGATTCCTCACTTGCTATTATGGACAGATTTATACCCAAAGCCTGATAGTTTGATTTGGATAAGATTTTGGCTAGCCCTTTTCCTTTGATCAGTTTGGTAGGGCGGATGTCTAGCTCATACTCCTGTATTTTGGCAATCCACTTCCCCCTTTTTCCTTCACTATCCCCTTGGATAAGAATATCTTTTACAGCTGCTGTAGGCACAAATGCAGTGATGTGGGATTGTAGGACATACATGCGGAATGCTTTAAGGGATTTCACTAGGGCGTATGCTTGCTTTTCTAATATGTTATATTTCAGTTCTGCATCACGGAGCACCTGACTGAAGAAGGCGATGGGCTGCTCGTACCCTTCTTCATTTTTCTGCAATAAAACTCCTGCTACTGTATGAGGTGATGCAAAAGAAAAGATCATGAACGGTTTAGCATAATCCGGTCCAGCTAGCACAGGGGCTTCTGCAAAAGCATTTTTTATTCTGGTAAAGGCCTCTCGTGATTCCTAGGACCACTTAACCTCATTATTTTTCTTTAGCATGTCAGTTATGTGTCTAACTATTTCAGCATAGTTAGGAATAAACCTTCTCAGAAAATTAATGGGCCCTAGGAACACCTGTACCTCCTTCTTATTTCTGGGAAAAGAAATACCATTTATAACCTCCACCCTCTTAGGGTCTATTTTTACCCCATCTTTAGTCACAATATGTCCCAAAAGCCTGCCTTCTTCTAATGCAAATAAATATTTTTGTGGATTGAGAGAAAGACCATACCTTCTGCATTTCTCAAAAGTTCTACGCAAATCCTCAATGTGCTCAGTATCATCCTTCGAAAATACAATGATATCATCGAGGTAGACTACCAAAAACTTATCTTGTTCCCCAACAAAAGCAATGTCCATGGCCCTTTGGAAAGTGGCCTCTACATTAATCAACCGGAAAGGCATCCTGGCATACATAAATGTACCCCATGGTGTGGTGAAAGCAGTCTTCTTTTGATCTTCTGGAAGTACAGCCACCTGATTATAACCAGAGAATCCATCCATCATTGACATCCTAGAAGCTCCAACCACTTTCTGCAGGATGTGATCCATCTTGGGCAGTGGATAATTATCTTTTAAGGATGCTCGATTTAAATTTCGGAAATCAACACATAGCCTTATTTCTCCATTCTTCTTTCGGACAGGGACTAGGTTTGCCACCCATTCAGAGTACCTCAGTGGCACAATTATTTTGGCCTTTAACAGCTTCTTAATTTCTTTCTCAATGGAGGGAAGCAGCAGGGGATTCATCTGTCTAAGCTTCTGCTTATGAGGTTTCGCATCTCCCTTTAGTGGAATTTTATGCTGCATTATACTGATGTCAAAACTTTTTAGGTCCTGATAAGACCATGCAAACACATCTTTGTAAGACTGAAATAATTTCTAGTACAGATTTTTATATTCTTCTGGGACCTTCTTGGATAGTTTTACAATTTTGGGGTCAGCATTAGTACCAAGATTCAGGTTTTCTACCTGATTTTCTTCTACCACTTTGCTTGGCTGCAGTGGGACATCATTCTTGTCAAATAATTTTTCTAAAGGCACCAGCCCTCTAGGTATAACGTTTCCCTTCAATTGCAACACTTTATTACCTACCATTTTCTCCTCCCAATTTCTTTCTGAAGTGTATTCAGTCCCTTCTTCTTCACAAGCATCAATCTCCATATTGGAGAATTCCCCTATTGTTTCCAGGAATCTCTTCACCTATTCTTCATCCCCAAATACTTGCCAATGCTTGATGTTATCTGGGATTGATGGTCGATAACGTACCTCAATTTCATACCTTAAGAGAGGGTTCTGAGGTGGATGGAATGTACTAGCAGCCACAGCAAGGGAATCGGCCATCCTATTATGTTCCCGGGGCATGAACTGGATATTAAATGCCAAGAAAAAATTCTCTACCATGTCCCAAACTTCATTCCTATAAGCCCTTAGCCGAGGATGTTTGGCTTGACAATGATTCCTGACTTGTCTAACCACCAGTTCTGAATCTCCCAAAACTTTTAAACTTTGTATATTCATGCTCCTAGCTGTCTGTAACCCTAACAGAAGTGCTTCGTATTCAGCCACATTATTAGTGGCTTCATATTCTAGCTTGAAAGACAATGGGACCCATTTGCCTGTAGGAGAAATCAATAGTATTCCAGCTCCATTGCCTTCTCTTGAATTTGATCCGTCGAAATGAAGTGTCCAGATTCCTGCTTCATGGCTCTCTGAGGGCTGATCGGTCTTGATCTGGCAGAATGATGGTTCTTGAGCATAATCCTGGTCTTCCTCCAGCATTAAACATGAGAAATCACCTTCTTTACTGTAGACTGGTGAATTAACCGAGTTATCAGCTTTAGTAACCATCTTGACAAATCTAGTTTCCCTGTACAACCTCCTCTCCTAGCCACCAAAAACTGGGATAGTGGCATATGTTAAGTCCAACTTGATTGACCCACCAATTTTTGTCCCACAGGACCTTGACAGCAACATGCCAAAGCGAGATGGGATGTCAGCCACCACGATGTCCATTACCACACTTTTTGCTCGGATTTGGGCCAAATTGACCACCAAATCCTTGATCATCCCCAGGCATTTAACTCTTTTGGAATCAAATGAATAGAGGTCCTTGTATGGACAGGTGATTTGTAATCCTAGTTGTTCCATGACTGACAGAGGCAGAAGATTATGGGAAGCTCCAGAATCTAACATACAGTTATGTAATAACAGGTCATGGATCACTAGAGACACATAGAAGGGAGGAGTAGAAGCGTCTAACTCCTCAACTTGTGGGCCAAATACAACCATGGGTCTTTCTTCTTGAATGTTGAGACTATCTAGGATGAGTGCTGCTTCTGGAGGAATTATGAAACAAGTGACTTGGGATTGATATGCAAATTGCTTCAACAGTTTAGTCAAGGGAACTGGGATTTTGACCTTCTCAAGTTCCTTTTGCAGACTGAAAGCAGGAGAGGACTTCTCTATTACAACTTCTTTTGACTCTTTATTTTCGGCTGAGGGTTTGACTTCTTTTGACACAGACTTCGCATTAGGGGGAATGACTACTTTTGAAGAGGAAGGAATTTGATCATTAGACTGCAAAGGTTTGTTTGGAGGCCCCTTACCTTTGTCTGTGACTTTCTGCATTGTTGACTCCTTCTGAGCGGGTGCTTCCTTCCGAGGTGGCTCTTCTTCTTGATCTTGAGTACGAGTCCTCTTCCTACAAGATCTGAGATCATATCTTCTATTGAACTGTGCTTGCATGAAATCAACAAATTGCTTACAATAGTGATCAATTTCTGAGTCTTCTGTGTCTCTAGCCTTCTCTTCTTCTTGCAATGAACACTCGGTTCCATCACTTCCTTGTAAGGGGCATTCTTCTTCATCACTATTCGAGAAAGCAAGATTTGCATCCTCCATCTCATAAGCAGTGTCTTCAGTAGGACCATCCACTGGACCTTCCAAGTACAATGGGTGTGGTACCTGATCTTGTTGTTCCTTTAGTTCCCTCTGCAATATTTACAGGGGTAGTTTCCTATACTGAGGATTGTAACCTCTGTTTGGAGCATTCTGGAACTTCTTGGAGGCTGAATTCTTGGCCTCCAATTCAAGCTGGACCAGCTTACCAGAAAGGTTCTTAATCATTTTGTTCATTTCTTCAATTCTGTCATTAGCTGAGTCTCTGTCTTGGTTAGAGGTAGATACCTCCTCTTTGTCCCTTCTTCTAGTATCTTGTTCAGATTTTCCCTTTGATTTACTAGTGGAGGTGAAATTTGCCTCCAACTCTAGTGCATCTGTCTGAGCATCATCCAGAGTGGCAGGCTTTCTTTCTCTCAGAGACAAACCGAATTCTGAGTCAAAGGCTGCTACAAAAACAACTTTAGCAATAGTTTGATGAGGTTTAATATCAGTAGGAAGACTCAAATACAATTTATTAAATCTCTTGATGAACTCTGACACCCCTTCATTATGTCTTTTCTTGAGTGTATTGAACTCAGTAAGACAATGTCCATGATCTTTCTTCTCTCCCCATTTCCTGAGAAAAGTATCTTCCATTATTTCCCAAGTGGTAACAGAACGGTCTCCCAATGTCTTAAACCATTTTCAAGCTTCACCATCAAGAGATTGGACAAACAGCGTTAAGACTACATCTAAATGTTCCACATTAAAGTTCTCTGCAAAGGAGCAGAAGACCTCAAGATTTTTTTGAGCATCAATCTCATTTTCCCCATTGAATCGGGGTAAAATCTTCAGATAATCCCGTGGCATATCGTTCAACACTTGAGGTAAGGCCAGGGGAGCATATTTATTTAACAAGAAGCCTGGAACATTGGCCATTGGAGGGGGTGGAGGTATTGCAATAGTTTGATGTGTAAAAGGAGGAGGAGGAGGTGGAAGTGGAGTATGAATAACAATAGGAATGTAATGGACTGCAGCTTGAGGTGTTGAGGGGAACAATGGTCTGTTAATAGCAGATAATTCGGTGACTTCCTTAACCTCTTCGACCTCAAGAGTAGGGTGAAAGTTGTCTTTAATTCTGACACCTCCCCGGGGTGCACTATTTGAATAGTAATCAGTATCTCCCATATTGGAGTCGGGAACTAGTACTTGGGCTACTTGAGAAGAAGAGGATGGAAAGTTTTCTATAGACAATTCAAGGATTTCAGTGTGGACTGGTTTTCTTTCCCTCCAATTCCTCCTATGTATGATATTCTCTGGGTCAGACATTGAAGGTGTCTTTGGCTGTGACGTATCTGACCTCAGGTGTGGCTTACGAGGAGCCAGGACTGCAAGTGAATTTATCTAATAAATGAATGTGGAGTCGCCAAGGTGAGGGATCTACAACTCTCAACTCTCCATACTCACCTACTTGAAGAGTGAATTAGGTTTTGTCGAGGCCTAGGGATTTAAATTTTCTCAACTTCGTTCCCTGGCAACGGCGCCAAAAAGATGTTGTAGTTCCTAGAGACAGCCTTGAGTTGTGAAAGACTAGTGCCTAGGACATCTTATATATAGCAAGGAGCATATGATATAATAGGGGGAGTTATCAACAAAAGGTTCTCATGCCATCTCCTAAAAACAAGGAATATAAATTTGAATGGGACCAAAACCTTCAAACTTGACCTGAGGAAAATCGAGGACCCCATCAAGATCGCGGGAACCTAACACAAATGCATCCAGGACAATTCGAGAGGCAACTTGCTGTTGTTGGGCATTGCAACAAGAAATAGTGAAGGAGGCATCTGAGGCTGTCTTTCACGATCTAGTTGGAAAGTGATCACCTAAACTAGGTGGGGGCCACCACAAGTGATTTTTGTCGCAAAGTCTATTTTTAGACTATGTCTATTTTTAGACATATGGATCATGGTCTATGAGTTGCAGGATGCTATTTATGGATGATTGGTCGAGTTGGTAAAAATATATGAACCTCTATTTTTAGACATTGGGCGGTTTCTATTTTTAGACTGCCGGGCTAAAAATAGAACAGTCAAATATTATTAACCCTTAATAATATTTAGACTATAAACATTATCTTATCCTCTTGGAGCACTTCAGTTTGATGCTTGGATGTGGCACATGCAGCTGACAGAAGGAAATACGCTTTTCCTAAGGGTTAGTTGAGCTATTTCATGGTTGAATTCAGTTAGAACTCATGTGGCAGAGTTTGGTGGAGTTGATGAGACAATTGGTGGAGTTGTGTTCGGTTTAACTTAGTTGAACTAGTTGTATTTAGTCTAACTGATAAATACACTAGTGATGAGTGGTGTGAATTAATTATTAATCAATTCACTAATTATTAACTCATAAATCAACTAAAGGATACATCAGTTAACTGCAATGCATGGACAGTTCAGTGGAGACCAGTGTTAGAGGTGGGTGAAAGGGCGAGTGTGGCTATCAGTTGTGACTATACTTGTGCATGAGATTTGCACACACATTGATTGAGATTTCCAATGAGGATTGCGCAGTACAAGCCAAGGGGATTTGAACTTGGATCTCATTCATTCTCATCTTGGATTGCGCAGTAGAGGCAGGCAGACTTGTGGAGGAGATTTGAACCTGTGACTTGTTCATCTTCCGTGCTAGTTTGTGTGTAGCATGTGAGATAGTGCTGAGAGTTGTGAGAGCTTTGTGCTATGTATTGTTACATTTTCTCTATCATTATAATATACAGATAGTTGGGGGTTTTCAGCTATTTCTTTCCCCATTACATCCTGTGTTGATATGTGTGCTTGATTATGTTTTAATGAGCGCATGCGACTGCTTTCTATTTCCGCATATTGATGATCAATTGTAGAAGAGGTTATGTATTATTCATGAAGCTTAAATAGTGTGTAATCAAGATAATCTCGCTAAATAATTCAGCAAATTATTCAAATTTGTGCAAGTTTGCTAAAGAGGGCCGGTTAAAAAATGCCTCACAGAGTAAAATAAATCAAAAGGTGTTTACTTTGCGTGTGAAAGATTGAGATAATACTAAGCGTTGTCATTGAGATGGATATCTAGATACACAAAAATAACACCATGTAATGGGCTTACCAATTTAAGAATCCATACATGACAATAGCGTTTTAAAAATAACCTCCCAAAGAAACTGATATAGCAGAAATATGGTTGAAGTGAAAAGTGAAACAATATATCATGCCTGAGCCATATTTAAAGCTCTTGACTAATTCAAGCATGGGTATCAACTAGGATAAATCCATACCAAAAACCAACGAGCCACTCGCATTCCCGAAACATGATACAAGAAAGGTGGATGAAACAAAATGAACAATTAAATTAGCACATATAAGAGAAAGTTACACACTGTGAGACACCAAAGACCAGAATCCTCTTTAAAGATGGAACTCCTCCTCACTGAAACCCAACAGGCTCTGTACATTCATATAAGAGTTTTTACAAAATGCTTACAAAAATTCTCTCACCACATAATTTTCTGATAAAATCTGGAACCTTCAATAATCTGCTCTTCGGGAGTTTTACAGAAGAAAACGAAAACCTAGTAAAGGAAATGGATGATGAACATTTAATTTTCCTCATTAAGACAGGATGGCGAAAACGTGCACGCCCATACTGCTTGATGACTCTGTAGTGCTGTATGTACTCTGTGGCCTGCTTTCTGAAATAAATGCACTGGGTGGAAGTCTCTTGAGGAACACGGTAGAGAAATAAAAACCACATGGGCAATTCGTCCTTCTATAAAATTCATTATATCCAATGATGGCTAAAATAATTCCTTAGATTTTTAAAAAACAAGCTTTTGAGAAAAGCTTGTAAGTTCTAGAAATATTATTGCCTCATTATCCTAAACCTATTTTTTTTACTATGAAATTCATTCAATATCTCCCGAAGTCACCCTGATGTTTCAAAAGGAAGCTTATTTCAGGCTATTTCCACCATTTTTCACCTCGACATTTCATCCCCCCATTTTACCATTCTTACCCCTATTTTTATCAATCCCTTTTTCCTCTAAAAAGGCTCATTTTCCCATTTTATACCCTCCATTCCACTAAAAAACGTTTTTAAACCATCAAAACCCTTTTTATTTGGTTTAAAATGCTCTCTTTTACCTTACCAAAACCCTTAAAAAAGGCTAAAAACCACTGTTTTTAGCCCTATTTTGACCCTTTTTGGAGCTGGCCTTTAAAGCTCCTTTGGGCTTGAGCCCCAATCCCTCTTCTTCACAAAACCTAGAAATTTAATACCATTAACTACCCTAATCTCTCTTCCCTAAACTACGATCCTATCCACTTTGTATAGGATTTACATAGGCCCTAACTTCCTAGCCCCTTCCCTTTTTTCCTTTCTCACTTCAATCTTCCCATCTCATCTCTACCATTGGTCCATCTTGATCAAATGGTCACGGTCATTCTCCTCCCCTTCATTTCACCCATTCCCCACACAAACCCGCTACTTTAAAAACTGCCCACACCACATCACCACTGACCGCACCATCGGGCTCCACCCGCACCGTAGATCTCACTCCTTGAGATCCAATGGTGGAGATCGCAAATCGCATGCATTTTATTGCCAAGGTTCAACAACCAAAACCCATGCGAGAAAGGCAGTTTTTCCCAGGACGCGTGGCGTCCATTGAATGGAGTCGTGTCCATATGCACCTAAACCACTAACCACCTATTGTCCGTGCGATACCACCCTGGTTTTTTACAAAACCTCCATCCTCCATTTCCATGCCAAAATTCAAATTTTTCATTTTTTTCTCATGGTTCCACCTATGGAACCCCTCCTCCCATGCATATCCCCTTCCTCAGAACATTGCATCGACGCCCCCGAACCCCTGAAGCAGTTTAATCCACAAAAATGCAAGTTTTAAGCTAAAAACATTGTTTATTTTTGTAGGTTTAATGGTGTCACAATCCCGAAGGGCCATCCCACAATCAATTTAAGTGGCTTGGATTTAGGATGATGATCCTTGAGGGCCAGAAACAAAGAAAAATGGAAATTCAAGGTTTAAAACACAGTTTTATCGATGCTTCATGACCGTCGATACACTCATGAAACCCTCCAGCGCAGCAAAAAGAAGACCCTTGCACACGGCAAAACAGAGACAAAGAAAATCAGTGAAGTTTGAAGACTAAAGAAAGAAGATAGAGATTAAAGCTTAATTGGGAGATTAAGGAGAAGAACACAGTCAAAGATCAAAGGATCAAAGGTTTTTGAATCACAGTTGAAGAAAAAAGTTAAAATGCAGATAATTAGAGTTCGAATAGTCAAGGAAAAGCAAAATATCAACATCAGGATTAAAGCCTAATCAAGGTTTTAAAATAATAAAGGACAAAGTGATTAAATTAATTAGAAAACAGTGAGACAGAATATTAAAAAAAAAACAAATCAGGCTAAAAGGCCTAAAGACACAGTTTAATGGTCAAATCAAGGAAAATTAGACCAAAAGCAGTCTCGAATGAATCAAAGGGTAGCAATTATTCATCCAAAAGATATAACTGATACCTATGGCCTTCCTCCTATCTATAAAAGAAATTAATGGTTATTACATAGTCAGAAGATATTTTTAAACTATCAATACAGTTATTGTGAAATATAAAGATAGGCCTCAAATTCAAACTTTTCACCTATCTTTCCTTTGAAGTTAAGACAGAGTTATTAAAAACAGAGAAGTAGCTGCACAGGTTCCTACCTTATGCCTTGCATGGTTTTCAAGGATAGGAATGCCTTTACTTTGTAGTTAATGGCTCTCAAATCCCATATCAGTTCCACCTCCTCATTTGCAGCATAAATACTGCATTTGAACTCATTGTATTGTTGGCATTTGATGACTCTTTGAAGTAATACATAGTCCTATTAATGTTGAGAAGAAATTGGTGTTTTGGAACTTGTGGGTGTCTTGACCTATTTGTTGATGGAGAAGGCTAAATCATTGGATCCCTGAGCTTGGTTATTGGTGAAGTACTCTAAATATTTTATTGTTATTTCCTGTTTCGTTATGTTTCATCATTCTCTGTTACAGTAGAGTAAAAGGTTTAGGCTAAGAAATGTCTTTTGAAAGCACCTTAGTTCTGTTTACTCTTCACTGTTTTAATGTTTTCTTCCACTAGGATATTTTAGAGAATTCTTAATCTCTCTCTAGAACCCCTATGTTTGTTTATTTCTTAAATAGTTTAATACAATTGGTCTCAAGAATGATTTATGGTTTTCCCTGCTTACTTGCTTCCATTTGAAAACTGTTTCTGAAGTCTCCCTTGAAAGTACCATTGTTTAAATTCTTCCAAAGAGGTTTTGTTCCGATCATACCCTTTGTACTTGCTCAAGTAATTGTTTTGAAGGTCTTTATAGCTATAATCAAAGATTTTTAGGAGTTCCCTCTTCTATGAATGCAGTTATTTGTGAATCTTGAATGTTTCTTATCCTTGAGAGTGGAATCACTAGAAGTTAAATGAGTTTCTTGCCTTCCATATTTCATTGGAAAAGTTTGTCTTGAAATTATTTTTTGAAGTGTGGTTTGTATAATTTATGGTTAGCCCTGTCTATTGAATGCCTCTTTATGTTCAGATAATTTTTTAAGTCCCTTTGTTGAGAAGTACATATAATTAAGGATTATTAATTGCCCTTAGTTGTACTTTTCATTCTAAAAACCATTGATGTCTATTTAATTTCACCTGAAGGACCTTAAAGATCCATTGGCCAAATTAGATTTTCCCTTTGATACCCATGATACATCGATGAACTTCTCATGACTTCCATTTGACTCCATTGCCCAATGACTTAGATATTTCCTCTTTCTATCTATGCTGCCTAGATTATCATGTCCAACCAAACAAACAAACAACCCTCATACTTAATAACTAGCCTAAAATCAACCCTTAAAAAGAAAACAAGTCTTACCTTTGCAAACAATTGAGAGATCCCTCTCTGAGACTAGGAAGGCTAGGTCTTAGAACTCTAAAGATTGGTTTTGATGTTGCCTTGTCACTTGGCATCCCAATCTACCAAATCACAGGACCACAACATAATGGAGATCATGGTGGGACCATGAGTACATAGTAGCCTAACAAGCCCTTATAGACTCATTTTTCCTTCAATTACCTCAAAAAATCAACAGATAAGCCATAGAGTATACTCTGTTTGGTTCACCATCTTAGCTAAATGATGAATCAGGTATAGGACACTCTTAAAAAATATAGAACCATGTAAAAACTCAGAAAAACCCAAAAATATTCCTGGATTGGCTTTTATCACTTATTGGTTGTGGACCATAACATATTTTACCTTTTAAAGAGCTAAAAATTTCCACCAGGTGACTCCACTAGCTCCAGTAGGCCTATTAGCTCACTAGTACTCTAGATTTCCTTGGGATTGTGTTAACTAGCCCTAAAGAAGTTTAGAAGTCTAGTCCCATATTTTAGAAGTACATTAAACACTAAGAGAGGTCAATATTCGAAAAACAATCCTTAAGATTTTAGCCTCTCCAAATTTTGAAATTGAAATCTGACTTCACATAAGATCTATACCAGATCTCATCCAGACCCTAATCCTCCTAAAATAGTTGATGATCTAGAAAATATCTTGTTGCAAACTTCTGGATCCAGAAATTTAACTACTAATAAGACTATCCAAAGAACAAGATTTGTCCCTGAAAACCTTATAGTCTTGAAAGATCCTCACTTTGACTTGCCTCATACAAAGAACTTATTTAGAATCAAGTCATATAGTGATATAGACCAAGCTGACCTTGAGCCCACAGATTTGCAGCAGAGCTCCAGTAGAGAAGCCTCATCTTCTACTCCACCTGATTCTCAGTTTCTCCATCACTTCAGCTCCTTTCATAACAACTCTGCTCATAATTAGTTTGCTAGCCCGAGTGTTTCCTCCACTCTCATTCACACATCCACTGTTCAAAACACTCCATTTCAGCCCACATTTCCTCTTGTTAATCCACCTCTTGTAGATCCACCATTTTTTCCTATCATGGATGCATGGTATGCCCCATTAGTGTTACCACAACCTCTGGTTCCTTTACCAAATGATTATCAGTCTAGAATTTCCCATTTCACTGGAAATGAATCTACTACTACCCAACAACATGTAGATAAAATGGATGATTCTTTTGATTACATGGAAATAGAAGAAGAGACCTTTAAGATGAGAATCTTTGCCCAAAGTTTAGGAGGAGAAGCCAAGAAATGGTTTAAAAACTTAACTCCTAATAGCATAAATGATCTCCCTTCTTTATATCAAAAATTCATAAACAAATGGGAAATTAAAAAGAAACCTTTCCAAATTCTTTCAGAATATAGCAATCTCAAAAGAAAAATAGGGGAAAGTGTTCAACATTATTGCACTAGATTCAATAATGCTTACAGTGCACTTCCCCCAAACATGAAACCTCCACTAGACCTAGCCTTAGCTAAATTTCTCGAAGGCTTTGATCCAGACATGGCCTACCAGCTAAGAGAAAGAGACCCCTTAACCTTAGAAGATATGCAAAGGGGAGCCATAAGTGTAAAGGAAAATCTGATGGAGAAAAGAGCTAGGTTGAAATCAGAAAAAAGAGTTACATACAAGGATGAAACAATGGCATCAACCTCATCATCCGATGCCAAAATTGAAAACTTAGTGAGGATAATGGAAAAAATGCTTGAGAAGATAAATTTAAATGACAAAATGCCTCCAAGAGAAAATAAAACCAATCCCCAAAACATAAATAGAAATCCAAATTTCAGAAGAGACCCTATGCAAGATAAACAAATAGATAATGAGCAGCAAATTAGGCCTCCCTTTCAACAAAATTATGTAGATCAAGAAGAAGAAAGGGAAACCGAAAGGTTGGAAGAAAATCATGTAAATTTAAGAGGATCTGATAGTGAGAATGATTATTTTCTCACTGAAGAAGAACAAGGCTTTTTCTCCTCATAACAAACTAACACAACCTATGAGAATTCTGAAGATTACCAATTGGTGTAACAAAATGCAATAATGGAGGTACATAGACAATACGATCTTAGAAGCAAAGGGAACCTAGAAATTTCAAATGACAAAAATACTAATAATGCTATTAGGAAAACTTCATAAAATCAACCTAAAAGGACAACAAATAATACCAACACAGTGGTAAAGAAAGATGATCTAAATAAGGAAAAAACTAGTTAGCAAAGTGTTAATCAAAGCTACCCTAGTACTTCTGCTAGTGGCCCTGAAAAATCTATCCTAAATAATAGTCTAAATAAAACTCAACAAATCAGAATTGTTGAAAAGACTATAAGGGACAAAATAGATGTAAATATCTCAAAATCACTAGTCCCTTTCACCCTTGAGGGTGAAATTTCCAAGATCAAAATTAGCAAACCCTTAGCTGAACTAGTAACTCAGGAAGTATATAAAAACCAAGTTTTGAAAGCTTTGAATATAGGTAGTGATACTGATACTTTAAACTTGACAGATGAAAAACTAGAATTGTTGTTTGGTCCTGAAGTTCAAGGAAAATACCAAGAAGGGGTGGTCCCTCCCTTCTATGTTAGCTTGAACATACACAATAAAATCTTGCACAATGCCATGCTAGACTTAGGTGCTTCTCATAACCTTATGCCAAAGGTAGTAATGGAAAGCCTAGGCCTAGAAATTACTAAACCATATAAGGACCTATATTCCTTTGATTCAAGCAGGGTCAAATGCTTGGGCCTAATCAAAGATTTATGCATCAACTTGGGACAAATTCATGATAAAAGTCTAGTTATGGAGATAGTAGTAGCTGAAATCCCCCCAAAGAATGGTATGCTTCTATCTAGATCATGAGAAGCCAAACTTTAAGGGAGCCTTCAAATGGACATGTCCTATGCCACCATCCCAGTATTTAATCAGACCAGAAGATTATACAGGGAATCCCATATGAAATACATGGTGAGAAATATAGATAGGCCCAACAACACTCCTGTTTACTCCATTTATTCAGATTTAGATTCCTTTATCTTATATAATGAAGATGAAACTAGCCAACAAGAAGGGGAAAATAAGGAAGAATTCAATCCACCAAAATAGTCAAATCTGCTTTCAACTCAAGCACAAAACAGCTCAAACTTTAGCAACCTTGAAAAATAGAAAGAAAATGAAAATGAGATGTAAAAAATTTGGATAATGAGCTTTGATGGCTCTTGCAGCCAAACAGGTTTAGGGTTTGGAGTATGGATACATAATATAAACAAAGGAATTCTTATAAAATTGATTTTCCATGCACCATTAATATTTCAAAATATGAAGCCCTCCTCCTTGGCCTACATCTGCTCAAAAATTTAGGAGCTAAGAAAATATCAGTCCAAGGAGATTCTGAGCTTATCATCAGGCAAACAAAAGGGGAGTATTCAGCTAAAAACCCAAGACTAAGAGAATACAGGAATTCTGTCCTTGATCTCCTAAAAACCTTCGAAAAATATGAACTCATTTTCATCCTAAGAGCTCAAAATCACCTTGCAAATGAGCTTGCCTTTGCTGCCAGCAATTTCCAAATACCCCAGATAAATGAACAATTCAATGTCAAAGTGAAAAATAGACCTACAGTTCCTGACAATGAATACTATTGGCAAGTGTTTGAGAATGACAAACACATTGATAATTTCCTACAATCGAGAAATGATTTTGCTAAACCAACACCTAGCACAAACCATGAAAAAGACTATTATGATGAAGAAAAAATCCTTAAAACAGAGCCATCCTCTTCTGCTGATGTAAATCAATTTGAGGCAGAGTTATTCGATAATCCAGACCAAAAGGACCTTGATGTTTTACAATGCAAAGGTGATATTATACCAAGGGGCCTTTCACCATTAGAGCAGCTCTTTGATTTCAATTATGTAGCCAAAGAACCAAATATGGAACCTACAGAAACTAATGTTGAAGAAAATAACATAGGCAGCATAAATGAACCCAAAATGATCAAGTTATCTAGCACTCTCCCTACTCATATCAAACAAGAATATATTGAACTTTTTAAGGAGTACAAAGATGTATTTGCATGGGGTTACAAAAAACTAAAATCATATGATACTAGCATCATTCAACAAAAAATTCCTCTTAAGGAAAATCAGAAACCTTTCAAACAAAAAATAAGAAGGATAAACCCTATTTTATTACCTTTAGTTGAAAAGGAGATCAAGAAGTTGTATGATGTTGGGATCATAGTTCCCCTTAGATACTCACAGTGGGTTTCCAACCTTGTGTCTGTTAGCAAGAAGACTAGGGAAATCAGGCTTTGCATTGACTTCAAAAATCTAAATAGAGCCTCCCTAAAAGATAATTACCCTTTGCCTAAAATGGACCATATACTTCTGAAGATGGTTGGGTCTAAAAGAATATCACTGCTGGATGGGTTCTCATGCTACAATCAAGTATTAGTACTCCCAAGTGATCAGCATAAAACTTCCTTTACTACACCTTGGGGTACATTCATGTATGTCAAAATGCCATTTGGTTTAATGAATGCCGGGGCCACCTTCCAAAGGGCCATGGACATATCTTTCTCAGAAGACATAGGCTATTTTATAATCATTTACCTTGATGACATTATTGTTTTCTCCAAAACTAATAAGGAACATCTTATTCATTTAAGAAAAGTTTTTGAGAAATGTAGAAGATATGGCTTATCTTTGAATCCCAAAAAGACACTCTTTGGTCTCCAAGAAGGAAAGCTTCTTAGTCACATAATTTCTGAAGAGGGAATCAAAGTAGACCCTAAAAGGATTGATGGCATATTGAAAATCAGCCATCCCAGGAACCTCAAAGAATTACAATCTTTCATTGGGAAGATAATTTTTTTGAGGAGGTTCATCCCCAACCTTGCTGAGCTATTAAGGAATATCACAAACATGCTTAAGAAAGAGGTAGGTGTTAAATGGACAATACAGGATAAACAAACATTTGAACTAGTGAAACAAGCTCTCACTCAAACACTAGTTCTCATTAGTCCTGATTTCACTAAGGATTTCTACACCTTTTCTTTTGCATCTAAACACACCATAGCTATAGTATTGTTGCAAAAGAATACTACGGGGCAAGAACAACCAATATCATTTTTTAGTAGGGCCTTAAGAGATGCTCCACTCAAATATAACATCATGTAGAAACAAGCCTTAGCTTTTATAAAAGCATTGAAGGATTTATGAGTCTACATTTTACATTATCATGTCATTGCTTTTGTCCCACATACAGTTGTCAAGGATATTCTAAGTCAAGACCCTGATGGCAAAAGGGGAAAATGGATTTCTATTATTTTAGAATATGACTTAGAAATCAGGCCTGCCAAACTATTTAAAGGATAGGGATTAGAAAAACTCATGGCAGAATCAAATCTCCAAGCATTAGATATAAACATGGTTGATGTTTTAGAAAAAACAGAAGAATTCACAGCTCCCTACATTGAAGAAATATTTGTGAATTCACCTTGGTATGCTGATATCATATATGCGCTACTCTATCTGAATACCCCTCCTTCTCTATCAAAAACTAAAGCTATATTAAAAAAAAAAAATCTTTAAATTATTGTATTTTAGATGGGGTTCTATATTGGAAGGAATATTGCTTAAATTTTTGCTTGATATTGATGCAGGAAAAATCATGCATGAGCTACATGAGGAAGAATGTGGAGGACAACTTTACTGGAAGACCACAACAAACAAGTTTCTCAGAGCTGGCTACTATTGGCCCACCCTTTTCCCAGATACTCAAAAACTAGTCATGACTTTTCATAAGTGTCAATTTTTTGATGGCAAGAGAAAACTCCTACCTTTACCCTTGCATCCCATCAGTGTTGAGGCTCCCTTTCAACAAGGGGGTTTAGATTTCATTGGGGAAATTCACCCATCTTCATCTGCCCAACACAAGTGGATCCTTACTGCCACTCACTATTTCACCAAATGAATAGAGGCCATACCTTCTAGGAATGCTACTGACTCTGTCATTATCAAGTTCCTTGAAACCAACATACTATCCAGATTTGGTTGTCCTAAGAAAATTATCACAGACAATGATGTTGCCTTCAAATCCAAAAGAATGGTTGATTTCTGCTACAAATATCATATCACATTGGGTCACTCCATAGCCTACTACCCTTAGGGAAATGGATTAGTTGAATCTTCCAACAAAATCCTTTTCAATATCATCAAAAAATTGTTGGAACAAAATCAGAAATCATGGCATAGTAAGCTAACTCATGCTTTATGGGCCGATAGATTGACTACCAAGAAATAAATCAATATGTCTCCCTATCAGCTAGTTTATGGTATGGATGTTGTCTTCCCAATATCTTTGGGAGTTCCAGACATGAAACTCCTTCAAGAAGTACAATCTGAAGAAAATGATATGCATAGGAGGATAAATCAGACCATTCGTTTACAACAGTCTAGAGAGGAAGTGTACAAGAGAACACAAATAGTCCAAGAAGGCGTCAAGAAAATATTTGATAGAAGGACTAAAGCAAATGATTTCCAAGTTGGAAATATAGTTTTAAAATGGGATTCTAGAAGAGAAGAAAAGGGTAAACATGGCAAGTTTGAGAATCTGTGGAAAGGGCTCTATATCATTCACTCCATCAGGGGTCATAATGCATTCTTTTTTCAAGAGTTGAATGGAGAAGATTTATTTGGAGGTCTTGTAAATGGCAGGATGCTCACGCACTATTTCTGTCAAGAATCCTAGTTCCAAAGATTTCATTCATTATACATAACATAGCTCAAAAGAAATCATACAAAATACAAAACAAATAAAAGAAAAGGAAAAGAGGGCAGATTCAAAAGAGGTATAGCCCCATACCCAAAAAAGAGAATTTTCTGAAAGTGTGCAAATCTAAATACCACTTCTGATTCAAAATGATATCTTGTTCAGTCATCTAGCCTAATCATGGCTGAACATGCTTTAAATTTATGTTGATAAGGTAGTAGAAACATTGATTGATAAGATTATTTCAGACTTAACTTGTCAAGAAGAATAGATTAGGAGAATATGAAGATGTTGGTTCCACATGCTCAAAACAAAACCAAAGAGATAGATAAGAATGCATTACTAATGACAAATCATAGCCTTATCTTTCTTAATTTACTTTATGAAAATAATGTTTGTGTGCAGCTTGTTCCAAATGCCACAACCATGGTTGATCAGACTGTCCAATCCTGATTTGGACCATGCTTTAAATTTTCATGTCAAATAGCTAGAGAATCAAGATTTCCAAATAGTTTAATCTTGGCATTCAGTTAGTGTAGGTAGGGAATAAAAAAGAGTTCATCAGTTTAATCTGGACTCTTGGAAGAAATAATGATAGGATTAGATAGTTTATTTTTGTTTTCCAAAACAAAATGTCAAAGAGTTTGCTAGTTAAAATGCACTCAAAAAGGAAGAAAAAATGCTAGGACAAGTAGGATTGGGTAGGTAGAGATGCTGTGTAAAGAAAATCAAAGATTGCAGATTATTGAAAGAATGTTATTTCAGAGGAATAAAAACATCAGGAAAGAGAGGGAAATCTACCCAATGGAAAGTCACTGGTCTTCTAAAACCCAAACATTCATTTTCTAAGGTTCTTAACACCTCCAAGGAGCTGCCTTCCCCAAGTGGAGCCACTGTTAGCCATCTATAAAATTTGTTATATCCAATGATGACTAAATAGTTCCTTAGATTTCTAAAAACAAGCTTTTGAGAAAAGCTTGTAAGTTCTAGAAATCTCACTGCCTTCATTATCCTAAACCTATTTGTTTCACTATGAACTTCATTCAAGTTCTCCCCAAGTCACCTTATTGTTTCAAAAGGAAGCTTATTTCAGGCTATTTCCACCATTTTCACCTCCCTTTCATCCCCCCATTTTAACATTCTTACCCCTATTTTCATCAGTCCCTTTTCCTCTAAAAAGGCTCATTCTCCCTTCTTATACCCTCCATTCCACTAAAAAAACTTTTTAAAACCATCAAAACCCTTTCATTAGGTTTAAAAATGCTCTCTTTTACCTTACCGAAACGCTTAAAAAGGCTCAAAGCCTCTCTTTTTAGCCCTATTTTGACCCTTTTTGACACAGGCCTTTAAAGCCCCTTTTGGGCTTGAGCCCCAACCCCTCTTCTTCAAAAAACCTAGGGCCACAACCATTTTCTACCCCTAAAAAGCTCCTCTTCCCTAAAACCTGGTCCTATCCACTCCGCACAGGAACATCTCCCCACCTATCTTCCTATCCCCCTTCCCTTTTTTCCTTTACTCCACTTCAACCTTCCCAGCTCATTTTCGGCGTTGATCCATCCTGATCAAATGGTCATCCTCCTCCCCTTCATTTCACCCATTCCCCACACAAACCCGCTACTTGACAAACTGCCCACACCATGTCACCATCGGCCCCACCATCAGGCTCCACCCACATCGTAGATCTCACTCCTTAAGATCCGACAGTAGAGCGCAAATCATGCACATTTGATTGCCAAGGTTCAACAACCCAAACCCATGCTATAAAGTTGGTTTTTCCTAGGACGCATGGTGTCCATTGAATGGAATCACATCCATATGAGCCTAAGCCACTAACCGCCTATTGTCCGCGCCATACCACCCCGGTTTCGTACAAAACCGCCATCCTCCATTTCTATGCCAAAATTCAAATTTTTCATTGTTTTCTCTTGGTTCCACCTATGGAGCCCCTCCTCCCATGCATATCCCCTTCCTCAGAACATTTCTCCGACGCCCCTGAACCCCTAAAGTAGTTTAATCCACAAAAATGCAGGTTTTAAGCTAAAAAAGTTGTTTATTTTTGTAGGTTTAATGGCATCCTCAGCCCGAAGGGCCATCCTACAGTCAATTTAAGTGGCTTAGATTTAGGATGATGATCCTTGAGGGCCATAAACAAAGAAAAAGTGAAATTCAAGGTTTAAAACACAGTTTTATCGATGCTTCATGACCGTCGATACACTCATGAAACTCTCCAGTGCAGCAAAAAGAAGACCCCTACACACGACAAAACAGAGACAGAGAAAATTAGTGAAGTTTGAAGACCAAAGAAAGAAGACAGAGATTAAAGCTTAATTGGAAGATTAAGGAGAAGAACAAGGTCAAGTATCAAAGTATCAAAGGTTTTTGATCACAGCTGAAGGACAAAGTTAAAAAGTAGATAATTAGAGTTTGAATAGTCAAGGAAAAGTATAATATTAGCATCAGGATTAAAGCCTAATCAAGGTTTTAAAAGAATAAAGGATAAAGTGATTAAATCTATCATAAAGCAGTGAGACCGAATATTAAAAAAAAAAAAATCAAGCTAAAAGGCCTAAAGACACAGTTTAATGGTCAAATCAAGGAAACTTAGACCAAAAGCAGTCTCGAATGAATCCAAGGGTAGCAGTTATTCATCCAAAAGATCTAACTGCCACCTATGGCGTTCCTCCTTTCTATAAAAGAAATTAACAATTATTACACAGTCAAAAGATATTTTTCAACTATCACAGTTATTGTGAAAGATAAAGATAGGCCTCAAAGTCAAACTTTTCACCTATCTTTCCTTTGAAATTAAGATAGAGTTATTAAAAACAAAGAAGTAGCTGCACATGTTCCTAGTAATACATAGTCCTGTTGAAGTTAAGAAGAAATTGGTGTTTTGGAACTTGTGGATGTCTTGACCTGTTTGTTGATGGAGAAGGCTAGATCATTGGATCCCTGAGCTTAGTTGTCGGTGAAGTACTCTAAATCTGTTATTGTTGTTTCCTGTTTCATTATGTTTCATCATTCTCTGTTGCAGTAGAGTAAAAGGTTTAGGCTAAGAAATGTCTTCTGAAAGCACCTTAGTCCTGTTTATTCTTCACTATCAAAATGCTTTCTTCTGCTAGGATATTTTAGAGAATTCTTAATTGCTCTCCAGAACCCCTATGCTTGTTTATTTCTTAAATAGTTCAATACAGTTGGTCTGAAGAATGATTTATGGTCTTCCCTGCTTACTTGTTGCCACTTGAAAACTGTTTCTGAAGTCTCCCTTCAAAGTACCATTGTTTAAAGTCTACCAAAGAGGTTTTGTTCCGATCATACCCTTTGTACTTGCTTAAGTAATTGTTTTGAAGGTCTTTATAGCTATAATCAAATATGTTTAGGAGTTCCCTCTTCTATGAATGTAGTTATTTGTGAATCTTGAATGTTTCTTATCTTTGAGAGTGGAATCACTAGAAGTTAAATGAGTTTCTCGCCTTCTATATTTCATTGGAAAAGTTTGTCTTGAAACTATTATTTGCTGAAGTGTGGTTTGTAGAATTTATGGTTAGCCCTGTCTATTGAATGCCAATTTATGTTCAGATAATGTTTTAAGTCCCTTTGTTGAGAAGTACATATAATTAAGGATTCTTAATTTCCCTTAGTTCTACTTTTCATTCTAAAAACCATTGATGTCCATTCCATTTCACTTGAAAGACCTTAAAGATCCACTAGCCAAGTTAGATTTTCCCTTTGATACTCCTGATACATCAATGAACTTCTCATGAGTTCTATTTGACTCCATTTCCCAATGACTTAGAGATTTCCTCTTTCTATCTATGCTACCTAGATTATCATGTCAAACCAAACAAACAAACAACTCTCATACTTAATAACTAGCCTAAAATCAACCTTTAAAAAGAAAACAAGTCTTACCTTTGCAAACAATTGAGAGATCCCTCTCTGAGACTAGGAAGGCTAGGTCCTAGAACTCTAAAGATAGGTTTTGATGTTGCCTTGTCACTTGGTATCCCAATATTCCAAATCATAGGACCACAACTGATAGGTTTCTGCTTCAAATAATCATGTTGCTCTAATCCTTGGTTATAGAATGGCCCTAATGGCATGTACCCACTTTTAGGGTCCTATAACAATAGGATTCATAATTTTGAATTGAATTTGATTAGTCCTTTAAATATGTCCATAATTTTCTTTCTGCAAAATCTTTTCCCATATCAGAAAAATAAAAAATGTAAAGAGGGTAAAAGTATTAAAAGAAAAATCAAAGGACTTGAAAGAAAAAATATAAAAAAGAAAAGAAAAATGGACCCCAAATAAAAAAGATAAAAATAAAACATGAAAGTGATGCAAATCCAAATTCCACTACTATTTAATTTTACTGTAATATAAATGTTATGTGCATCTTGTTCAAAATGCCATAATCCATGATAAGTCAAATAGCTTAATCTTGACTTTTTCATGCTTTAAATTTCATGTTATTAGATAGAGAATAGAAATCTAGCCAAACAACTTAATCTTGGCAGAACAGTAGTTAGGTAGAGAATAAATAAGGAGCTCAACAGTTTAATCTGAGTCCTTGGAAGTTATAATATTAGAAGTAGATAGTTTTCTTACTTCAAGAAATAAAGGGTCAGCAAGCTTAAATGCACCAAAGAAAAGGAAATAAAAATGCTAGGATAAAGAAGGGTAGGCAGAAATAATATTTGCAATTCATTGGAAAGCATCAGTTGGTTTATTTTCTTATTACTAATATCCCCTTCTTAAATTTTAGAAAAACCCCTTCCCTATTCATTTTCCCCTTGCTAATATCCCTTTCCTCTTTTGGACATCATTCTCCCTTGTAAAAACTCTTTTCCCTAACTAACTCCACCTTTTCCCTTATTCTAATTATTTTCCCTTCCTATAAACCATTTTCCCTTCATAAATCCCTTTTTCCATTCAATAACTCCCATTTACAATTAAACAATGCAAAAAACAAATGTTGCATAGTTTAAAATGTTTAAAATATATTCGAGCCCCACTAAGTAAAACCATTCCCGATATTATTTTAACCAACATCCCACACATCTTACTTCCCCGCTAAAATTTTAACCCATAGTTTAGATATATTAACTCCCATTTTATAGATATTCCCCGACCATATATCATTGAAGCATTCACATATGTTATAAACCCCCCACTATATTATCCCATCTATAATTAAAACCTTCACATGTATTTTATTTCACCTCGCATATAACATACTAGGTCCCTCCTCTTCAAACCACGACAGTTCGTCAACCATCCGATCTTCGTGAAATATATCTAACATTCATAACTCCATATCGCATTCCCCTCTTGTCCGATAATTAACACCTTAGAAGTTTGCGAAATAGGCAGTTTCGACCATCCCCTCCCTTGCTACGTGGCGATCCAGAATTACATCGCACTACTCCAAATAAAACCATTAACCACTTTGCTTCTATGTGAAAACCACCAACTAGTTTTCTCATGTGTCAAAACTACCATGAACCATCCCTTCACTACGTGATAAACCGTCGATCCGCTCCAAAGCTATGCAGTAACCCCGAGCTACTGTTATAAATTATGCGATGTGATAAATTTCTATATGATTTCATGAAATGTATTAAGCCCCACTATTTGAAATGTGAAAGAAAAACTCTATTGCCAATAGATTTGAACTTCCATAGCCATATCTCATTCCACGGATCTTTCCAAAGCCTTTAATCACCTACTTGCAGACCAAGGTTTTATTAACTATTGTTTTGTTTTGCAGGTTATTGGAAAAAGAATAATTTGGATAAATATCTTAATATTAGTTAAAGATCTGTTTACTCTAAGAATTCACAAGAAAATGAATTCAAATGGTCTCCTTCAACAAAATTTCTATACATAGAAAGAAAATCAAGTTAGAATAGAAATGCAACAAAGGAGGAAACATTTACGCAGAGACAGAGCATTCAAGGTAAAATAGTAAAAGTAAACATAGAGACAGTAATGGTTAAACATATATGAAAACACTTTTACCAGCAACAATGAATTTTATCCAAAGTAAAAGTAAAAATAGTTAAAAGAATAGTAAGGTTAAAAGATGAAAATGGAGCAGGAAGGGACATTTTCCATAAATTTCCTATTTAAGTCATAGTTTTGCAGAAACTATTGTAGCCAATCCAAGATGAATTTTAAGAAACTAGAGGATATTTGCGTTCATAAGAGGCCAATCTAAAAAATACTATCTCATGTTTTACACTGGTATTACATAATGAGAGATACATGCACATATTCACAGTCTATTTTTCAGACTGTGCAAAGTTCTATTTTACACATCTTTTGCAGAGCCTATTGTGAACAACAGTAGTGTAATTTTAGGAAAATTAGAGAGGTTTAGCTCAACAAAATATTCATATACAATAACCTCTTTCACTGTTTACATATATATCTCGGATTGGGATATACAAAGGTATCACTGGACCCCAATTTTGCAGAATTTCTGGAGCAAAATGCACAAAGGAACGAGATAGTTAGTGACTTGGAATCCTCATCATCAACTAAGAGTTGCTATCAAATTCGAATTTCTCTTATTTGTCACCATCAATCCATAAATATAGTGCCAAATAGATTCATTAGTTTTGAGTGACCTTTATTTAAGTTCTATTTATGTAATACTATTTGAGATATTTGTAAACCAATCTTGATATTTTTTCAAGATATTGTAGCTTATAATTTGTATAAATACTTCATCATTTGAAGTATTGAGTGTGATTAATTACTGAACATTTTTGTAGTTATACTTTTCTGAACCTAAGGGTTTTTGTATCAATTTCAAGTCAGCAGACTCGATCACAGGAAATAAAGCATCATATTACAGGATTCATGTGTTGGGCCACTGCAGTGAAGTATTTCACTTGTTATCTTGTTAATTTTCTTATGTTTTCCATTTATTATTAAATGTGTTGTTAATATAAATGATAAATTAGTAATTGTATTTCAGAAAATGATAAAAGCACTTTGTTTTGATTGATTATCATTTATATTTTTTCTGCTGATATCCAGACTAGGGAACCCTTAATTGCTCCCTGATTTTCATTGACCTCTACATATTCACTCCTAATATGGATTTAAGAACCCTTAATTTCTCTTTTATCCCGATAAAAACCATTTCACCATTAGCCTTGAAGACCTGAAGTGACTCTACTATCTTTCCCTATAAACATTTACCTTTAGACCTTGATCTTGATCTGGCTGCTTGACACATTGACTCCATTTTCCCAATGAGATACATAACTATAGCTATCCATCTAAGTAAGTGATTTCACTACCAAATCAAATTAAAACCCAAAACCAATTTCCCCTACATAACTAGCCTAAAATCAAATATAAACAACAAAGTTAAATCAAATGGAGAGAGCCCTCTCTGATTTTACGAGGGCTAGATCCTAAAATCCAAAGTAGGTTTGTGGTTACCTTGGTGAATTATTTCTTTAACCATGAGAAATTACTGAGTGATAACATAGTGGCGACCATACTGGGGAAACTAACATTTTCTTCTGAAATATTTTATAGGTTCAGATCTGATCTATGATGGTGGATAGTGATTAGACACACAAAGGTTAAAATCATCTACCTGGCGACTTCAAATCAATTTCACAATCAAGACTCCACTGGAGGAATGAAATTGAAAGAACAATATGGAAAGATCAGGATTTTAACTTGGATTACAATCCAAGACATCATGTTCTCTCTCATTAAGAAATTTTTTCAATGTATATTATATTTTAGAGAAGATCTTAGATTAGTTTTAACTATTTTCCTTTAAATATTGTAAATACTAATTCTCCTAATCCCTTCGAGCATCTTTCTTCTGAATCTTATGATGATCATTTTCCAATTAAGAAGCGTCAAATAATCAAGACTGATCTTACAATCCCTGTGCATATTCCTATACCTTGTAAAGTTCCTAATAGATATAAGCCCCTCATTTTACCTCCTATACTCCATGATTTCCCTGATAACTATTACAAAATTCTTCCCAGGTTTGATGGAGAAAATAATAATATCACTGCCCAAAAACATATTCAAGGTTTTGAGAATTATCTGGACCTATTTGAGATTGATGAATATGATGTTAAAATCTGAATTTTTTCTCTTTCTTTGCAAAATAGAATAAAGAGTTGGTTCAAGAATCTGCCTAATGCAAGCATCTCAAATTTCCAACAGTTTGTCAAAAGTTTTCTTGACAAATGGATAATTAAATTCAATCTTTTTGTGATCATAGAAGAATATAATCAGTTAAAAAGACGTCCAAATGAAACAATACAACAATTTTTTGATAGATTTAATCAAGTTTATTATTCAATACTAGAAAATATTAGACCTCCTCGCGATTCAACTCTCTTGCATTATCCAAGTGCCTTTGATCTAGAAATAGAATTTTAGTAAAGAGAAAGAGATTCAGAAACACTTGTACAAATGCAGAACATTGCATTTTATGTAGAAGTTAATCTGCAAATCAGAAAGGAAAAGTTGAAAACCAAAGAAGAGAAGAAAAACATTACAAAGGTAAAACTCAGCCTTTTGGTAAGAAAAATAGATGAAATCATATAGAAGAACACTATGAAAGATGATTTTTTTGTTCAAAATCACTATGAAGGAATAGAAGAGGTTGATAGCCATGAACAAATTCCTGCTAATTCCAATTATCATAGATCAGAAAATAGATTTATAGATCAATATGAGGAGAATAAATATGCCGATCTAATGTGTATGTTTGATGACATTCCTTCTTTTGATGATTTTCCTAAGTATGATGATTATGATGATAGTTATGTTCTCCAAACTCAAGCTAAATTTACAGAGAAATCAAAAGCTAGTTTGTGGGATGAGGAAACTTAGTTTCAGCAGCCAGAATACAATGATCAGCCAATACAGACTAGCCATGAGAGTAAAGAAGAAAGTGTAGAAATTTGGGAAGTAAATCATGGATCTCTACCTCTTTGTTTTTCTTCATTTCGGCTCATCAAAGACAACTTTAATGCAATAAAAAATCATTAGTATTTAGAGATTGTTATGGAAAGCAAAGAAAACAATGAATTTCTTAATCAAGATTATTCAGTTTCACAATTACAGTTATCAAATTCCATTGAAACATCTTATCAAATGATACATGAGAGTTCTATACCACTATGTTTTGAATCATTTCAACTTTTAAAGGAAATGTGGTATAATATATTTAGAGAAAAGGATAAGCAGTCTATAAAAATATATGAAATCTCATTAAAATCCATATCCAATAGATTGCAGCCATCCTCACAAGTTTTTCATGATCCAATAGCAAATATGTTGTATAATGAATGCATTCAAAGCCTTTCTCTATTTATTGACTATGAGCTTCAAGATCAAGATGATAAAATTTTCCTCAAATAGACATTTCCATCAGTAGAAATATCATCACAAAGTTTATCTGAAAGTTTGCAAGGAGATAAAGAAGAAAATAACATTTCATTTTCATGGCATGGAGGCCATCCATAACATATGTACAATTGTTTAGATCAGTTAAACACTAGTGTATATATCTCAAAATATCCTTTTGTACAGTTTCTAGAGTCAACAAAGGAAATCAAGTATTTCCTTATTCTCTCATTGTAATATCCCAAAAGGGAGAATGTAGTAATACTTCACAAAATATAAGAACTTACGGTAAGATAAACAATAAATCTTAAGACAACATCAGAATTTACAGAGAATTTGAGCCATTTTATTAGATTGGAGAAGATTCAATTACACAATGTACAAAATGTGAGTAGATCTAGCCAAAAATTTGGTTTAGAATCACCCAGAAAGCATGCTACAACAGGTACAACGTAACTGGAGAGGCACTAAAGAAAATAATGCGATGTCCCTTTAGTAGAATATGAACATATAGTTGCAAGTTGAATAGGAAAATGCAGATATACTCAAAATTGAAGCTCAAATGATGCCAAGATTCAAGATCTAGCCAATGTGATGGATTCCCAAGATAACCTAGAAAGTATTTTCCATATCTGCAACTTTGGAGAAATCACCTCCCTAGGGTTTGATCCTTAATATGCTGGGAAATACAGATCTGAAGCTAGATCTGACAAATAGATGGCTGAAATATGATATCAGATTAGATCTATGTTTGAAGGGTTGATCCCTTCTCCAGATCTATGAGCTAGAAGCTCTAGATCTAGCTTCTCAATCCTCCAATGATGATTACAGCTTCTGCAACACAACTGCCTCTAGAAACTTCACTGTGAGGGAACGAGAGGCCTTCTATCTACTGAAAAATGTTGCAATAAACTCCAGGCTGATGGTAATACTGATTACAATGTGAGGGGATGATCCCTCACAGGATTGCTAGCTGAAATACTAGCAACTTCCTTCCTCATTTTAGATCTGCAAAATGAACAGCGTTATTCCATAAGGGAATACTACTGCTAGGAGGTCAATAAAATTTAGCCTGATGCTAGATATGCCATTAAGCTCTGGGAAGATGATCTTTAAGCCCAAGGTGATAGGAATAATCCCTCACCAGTTATCCAGCTAAAGTACTGAAGACAACTTCCTCCTTCCAAAATGATCTTCAAAAATCTACAATTTCTAAATATGAGTGTTCTGCACAAAGTAGGAAAAGAGATGTGGCACTTAAAGCTTGATGTAATATGAAGTAAAATTATCTTTCTAGAGCTACTCTAAGAAAGAGGTGGGATTCCCGACCAGGAACACCCTGTGCTAAACAACATCTGCAATCTCTGCTAAACAGCCCAAGAAAGCAGTGGAATGTCACATGACAATTCCAGAACTAAAAATATCTTACATCAAGAATAATCAGCATGCCCTCATCCTTGCCTTCATCTTCTTTATATAAAATTTGAGCCTTCCCAAGCCTTGTCCCTCATCTAGAATGCATTGTCACATGTGGACAAGATCCTCCAAGTTGGACTGCGCTGTTTGACAAAATCAACCACCATGTCTAGGTGCAATGTACACCTTCCATCAAGTATGCCTTGTTGGCACAACATCCTCCATCACTTTATCATGAATGTCCCATGATATTTGACATCTTCAAGATATTAGTTGATTGAATCATCTCCTGTTTGATCCCTTCAAGATCTTAGTTGACTGTGTCAACCTCCATGATCTATCTCATTAATGATACAGATTCTCCAATTTCATTCACATTAGTAGTTGCTCAACTACCTTGTTATGCAGATCTAGGATAAATTAATCCACATTCACACACAAAAAAGTTGATATTTATTCTTATTGAGGACTGTGGGTCCCTCCACCCTTTTATATACTTAATTCATTAAGAAAATCAAGGACTCTAATATTCCAAATATCATGTGAAAATTTGGAAATATTACATTCCCCCCCCCCTCGCAAAATGTTTCTTGTCCTTAAGAAACTCCAAAAGTAGATGCAAAGCCATCTATTCCCCTCAAAATGGCATCGACATAAGGAAGGCTTCCTCCATTTGCTGCAAAGGGTTATGCATGTTTGGTTCCAAAGTTTTCTTTTAAGAACATAAAGAATGACTTCTAACTGTATGGTAGATGTCCTCCTTCCATCATGAAGTACCAAGTGACAACCATATGATGTACAACATCATCATCAATACATGAGGTGCATAAAATAAGGTGGCTCTCTTCACAAAGGAAAAGCTCCATTACACAATACATCTCTCCATCCCATGTTTCATGAATTTGATTGAGCATTGATATGCTCTCATACTTATCCCTGTTGGTGTTGTTGGATCCAAGCATCATTCCAATGTCATGCAAAAGAAGAAGGGAAAGAGCTATATGGGTAGAAAAAGATGTCAAACAAAATTCTCCTAATAGTAGCCACCAGAGTAAGGCCCTTTACTGCCATCCTCCATCTCCTCCATGTAAGATGGACAAGCCAAACTCCCCCAAAAGCAACCAAAGCAACAAGAGATCATGCTTCTTTCTCTCCTCCTGATGTGCATCATGAAGCAAAAGCATACTAATGGACATATGGAATGTCACATCATCCCAATATAAAGAATCATCATCAATGCACATCATGAGAGCATCATGCCAAGTTTTACCCAAGACAAAACACATAAACATAGGAGATGTCATGTGGTGGCCAATCTCTCTCAAACCAAAATGAACATGCCTTCTTTTGCTGCATTCTTTCATTGATACACAAGGCATGAATCCAAAAATTATGAGCTATTGGGTGGTAACCATACTCACCCAAGAGCAGCCAGCGCAACCATGCCTCCTTCTTCATTTCATAACTATTCTTCAAGGCATGGATCAAAGAAATAGGAGCATTTGGGCAGTAACAAGAACCTCCCAAGGGCAACCAACGTAACCAAGCTTGCTGGACCATATAAATCTGCAAGTGGTCATGAAACCCCTTGATTATCTTCCTCATCCACTCACCCCAATATGGAAGATGAGTGATGTGCTGCATAATCATGGTATCCTCCCTTTGTAGAATACCATCTTCCCCAAACTGATGAAGAACTTTGCACTCCATGAAATGTTGAAGTGCACCTCTAATGAGATCTCTTAATGAGACCTTCTTCTCATCCATGGCCTTCCAAAACCAATGAGGTTCTGGATCTGCTGTAGGTATAAGTTTCTCTTTGAGCTGTGAGATGCTCATTGAGAAAGTGTTATCAAGAAAGGAGAAAAGGTTTCTCATATCTAGATGTCTACCATTCATCATCTTTACCTCCATTGCTTCATTAGTGAAGCTACCTTCAGAATGCTCCAATAATGATGGGACCTCATCATTATCATTGCTTCTAAGTGATAGCGTTGTAGATCTGCAAGGTAATACATAAACTTTCTCAAAGAAAGGTACAATACTGATCTCATAGCCAGTCATTTTACAAAGGATTATGCTCATCCCTTCTTCTGAAAATCTACACTTCAACTCAAGAGGTTTAATGTAGTCCATCCATGACAAACTAGGATAGATTTTCATCTCCTCCTTGATTAGATCAAGGGTCCTTTGCACTGTGATATGTTGCTACTCCATATCAGCACTATTTTCTAACCCTTGGTTATGCATTGGCCCTGATGGCATGGTCCCATAAGTTTCAATAAGATCTACTGAAACAATAGGTGATGAATGTGTATGCATACCTTGGATCAACTGATATGTGGGGACCTCTTGACAGAACACAAGAGTTCCTCCAACCGGGACAATAGTGCCTCCAACTATTGGTAAGAGAGATGGCTACTCTTCTTCCAATGCACCAACGCTTAAATCTTCCTCCTCTTCCTCATGCATCTCCTGGATCATGCATGGGAATCTATATGTTAAGAGATCAAGACCATATTGCAAAGATGCAAGAGTCTCTTCTCCGGATGCAAGCACTTCTACAGCTGGTGGTGAATGTAGTGACTTCTTGTCCAAAGTGACAAGATTGACATCCTCCTACTTAGGAAATGGCTCTTTGAGGCACATATTTGGTTTTCTCCCATCAAACTTCTTCCTCAACTTGTGAAAGAAATATGAATATTTAGTCACCTTTGCATGCTCCATGTGACCGAACCATCAATCATTGGCTTCATCCAAGAGATGAAGTGCTGCAATTTGGACAACCTCTTCTTCAGCTACAGGATGTAGCCTAAAAAATGTATCTAACTCTCTCCTCCAAGCCTTAACAGTGCTTGAGTAAGATCCATCAAATGTAGGCAAATAGAATCTATTATGCCTCTTTCTTCTATTGCTGCTATAGTATCCTATTTCTTCTTTGATTTTGAAGAATTGTTGGAGAGTTAGCTTCTCCTTGAATGTTCTATATTGTGCTTTGTACTCTTCAAGATACAGACTGAGAGTCTCATGAGTCTCAGGTTCATTCCTTCCTTCATTTATACACCCTTTACCTTCTTCAAAGAAAGTGGGCATAGTGGATCTATGAGGAGATCTAGGGTTCTCCGGTTTTCTTCTTTGCCAATAGGAAGTGTTGGGGCCTTCCTCATCAAATATTCTTCTTGGACCTTATTTATGCCTTTCCTTTTTCATTTGATAGACCTCATTGGAGAGATCTTGCATAGATCTACAGAAATGAGTGGTAGAATTTTCTTCCTCCACGATAGATCTCATCTATCTACTTCTTCTTTAGATGAAAAAGATGAAGTGTCCACAAGCTGAGCCAAAGTTCATGCTCTAATACCACTGTAATATCCCAAAAGGGAGAATGTAGTAATAGTTCACACAATATAAGAAATTACAACAAGATAAACAAAAAATATTAAGACAACATCAGAATTTACAGAGAAGCTGAGCCATTTTATTAGATTGGAGAATAATCAGCTACACAATGTACAAAATGTGAGTATATCTAGCCAAAAATTTGGTCTATAATCACCTAGAAAGCATGATACAATAGGTACACCAAAACTGAAGAGGCACTGAAGAAAATACTTTGCTGTCCCTTCAGCAGAATATGAACATATAGTTGCAAGTTGAATAGGAAAATGTAGATCTACTCAAAACTGAAGTTCAGATGATGCCAAGATTCAAGATCTGGCCAATGTGATGGATTCCTAAGATAGCCCATAAATTATTTTCCAGATCTGCAACTTTGGAAAAATCAACTCCCTAGGGTTTGATCCTTGATCTACTAGGAAATACAGATCTGAAGCTAGATCTGACAAATAGATGGCTGAAATATGATATCAGATCAGATCTATGCTTGATGGGTTGATCCCTTCTCCAGATCTATGAGCTAGAAGCTCTAGATCTAGCTTCTCAATCCTCCAATGGTGATTACAGCTGCTGCAACACAACTGCCTCTAGAAACTTCACTGTGAGGGAAAGAGAGGCCTTCTATCTACTAAAAATGCTGCAATAAAATCTAGGCTGATGGTAAGACTGATGAAAATGTGAGGGGATGATCCCTCACAGGATTGCTAGCTGAAATACTAGCAACTTCCTTCCTCCTTTTAGATCTGCAAAATGAATAGTGTTATTCCATAAGGAAATACTGCTGCTAGGAGGTCAATAGCCTTTGGCTTGATTCCAGATCTGCAATGAAGCTCTGGGAAGCTGATCTTTAACCCCAAGGTGATAGGAATAGTTGATCATAATTAAAAACTTCTGCAAAATTTCACGAGGCAATGCGGATTTCGAGCTCTCAAAATTTCCCCTTGCGGCCTTGGAAAATCATTCTCAAACCTATCGTTACCATTTCCCGCCTCCAAAATACATTATCAAAGGCTAGGAATTCATATTTAAAAATATTCGAGGCATAGCTCCTTCAGCCCTAGCCCCTCTGTTCTTTTCCTCCACGAGACCAAAAGACTGAATCGAGTGCTAACTCTATATGCGCTTATCAAAGGGATATCAGGAGCATTTCGATCCGTAGATCTGTATGAGATCAGACGACGTTTATACGTCTCCGCTGCGCTCGTAGGCCCCCCAACAGTCATCCGATTAGACCACGGAATCAACGGTTCATGATGTGCCTGTCCTGGTGGTCCCCAGGTCCGCTCCCATTGCAAAAACTAGCGGTTTATATCGCACCACCTTTTGGCGGTAGGCGGTAATTCCCCTTGGGCCAGTGATTCCACTCATCGCCCGCCGCGTGTCTCCGCGTACGGCCCCAAAACTGCTCTTCATCGTGCATTATTGTTCGGTCAAAGTCATGCAGCGATATTCACCACACCTGTCTGATCTGAGGGCCTTCATCCGATGATCGTCGCGCCTCGAAGCTGCATGGGATTTAACACAAGAAAATCACGCCCCTGGCCCACTGCACATCGCCTCCGACGCTCTTTCCACCGTCGATCTCCTCCTGAGATGGACGACTGAGATTTCATCATCCCCGCCATTGACCCGGTCTCCCTCCACATCATCATCCCACGTGTTATCGCATTTCTCCCTCCGCCATTTATATATTACATTCATATGTTATATTTTAATGTCCCGCATCATAAACTCTGGCCAGTCCTTCCACCATTATTTCCACCGCATCTTCTTCGTCGCCGCCCTGCATATCTCTGCCACTTCATCACGTCGCTCTGTTACACAGTCACTTCCATTTCATTGCCGTCCCCCATGCATTTTTTTTCTTCACAGCTTTGTGTGTTTTGCAGGTTTACGACGACGGATAATTTCCATTATTCACAGCCCCCATTCCAGAAGCTGAGGGCACAAGAAAGGACCGTTGTTCAGAAACAGAATTTATGAAGAAAGTCCTGGGTAATTGCTGCGACACGAAATTCATTAAAGAACCAGGGGCAAAACCTATCTAACCCTTTGGAATCATTCAAGACACCGATTGCACAACTAGAGACATTAACGTTGCGGCAAAGAGTATCAGTGGAAGATTGAAGAATTCAATAGCTACAGTTGAAGATTTCGAGCTCAGATTCAATACTTAAACAACAAAGGTACCAGAACAAATATATCCAGGATCACATAGAGGGTACAATACATAGGAAATAATACTCTCTAGGTTTTTTTTCAGCAGAATTTATCTTTAGAAAAGGATAGAATGTTAATATGATTATCCCTATATCGTGTTCCTGAAGAAGTTTTCACTCAAAACATTTATTCCTGAAGACAGGCTACAGAGTACGTGCATCACTACAAAGTCATCAAGCAGTATGGGCGTGCACGTCTCCACCATTTTGTATTAATTATGAAAATTGAATGTTCGTCACCTACCTCTTTTACTAAGTTTTGGTTTCTCTTATAAAAACCATGAAGAAACGCATTGTAAGGGTTCCACATTTTTATCAAAAAATTATGCAGTGAAATAATTTTTGTATACAGTTTGTAAAAATCTTGTATGAAGGCTTAGAGCCCATAGGGTCTTAGTGAGGAGGAGTTCTGTCTGTCAAGGAGGATTCTGGTCTTTGGCATTTCACAGTGTGTAACTCTCTTTTATATGTTATTTAATATATCATTTCATCTCATCCATCTTTCCTGTATCATGTTTTGGAATGCGAGTGGCTCAGTGATTTCTGGTAAGGATTCATCCTAGTTAATGCCCATACTCGGATCATTCAAGCGCTTTAAATATGGCTCATGCATGATATTATGTTTCATTACTCATCTAAACCGTGTTTCTGCTATATTAGTTGCTTTGGGGGGGGTGCTTTTAAAATGCTATTATCATGTATGGATTCTTAGATTGGTAAGCCCATGCATGGTGGTATTGTATATATGGGTATCAGCTCAACGTTAGCTAGTATATTCTCAATATTTCTTTCACTACATACACCTCTTGATAATTTATGTCTGTGAAGTATTTCTGAATCGGCCCGCTTTGTAGTAAACTGTCTCTGAATTGTCTATTGCTTTCATATTAGAGTTCTACATCTTGCCTCTGCAGTATTTCTTTTCCTGTGTCAGTTTCTGAGAGTTTGGTCCCATTCTATTTTATTTCCCTGTTTACAAGAGATAGCATGTAGTTGTAATAACTACACATTGCATATGAAACTCTCGTAGTATTAATCTTTTTAGAAGTATAGAAAAAGGACCATGGCTATGCATAACTTATAGCCCTAACATCAAATATGGATGCCAATATCTTCAGATCTGCAGTTAGTTGATCAAGACAAATGCTGCACAAATCCAGATCTATGCATAAAGAGACATTAAGGAGTAAAAATAAGGTTTTGCTCCATACATCCAATAGACAAGACAAGAACAATATTTTTGAAAGAATTTTTGTATTAAGGGCACCTGGGAGGAAAACAAGAAGGTGTTTCCAATTCTCCTCAATAGGATGGGTTCTTGGAAGTCCTCAGCACTTCAGATCTAGTATTTCTCTCTCTTGTTGGTGTAGAAAACCCAGACAAAGATAGAACTCAAAGGGAGCTCACACATCAAATAATGGAAAATATGACAATGATAATGGCTCAAAGTCAGACCAAGAGTTTAGATCCAGAGTGATCTAATAGGCAACAAAAGGTGAAGAATGGTAGGAAAAACCCTCCTATTAATAACAAAATATTGGGTCATTCTAGATCTTGGTGCATGATTAAAATAACATTAACCAAATCTAGATCCACCTTTTATGGAATATTTTATTATATTTGTTGGAGGGAAAAAGTATTTGACTTGGGTCAAATCCCTTTATTTGTAAATAATAAATAAATAAATGATTTATTTATGATTTTAAGGGAGTGGTTGAAATATAATCAAATAAATAATGATTTATTTAATTATTTATGGGTGATTTAGTCATATTTAACAAGGAATATTATTTAAATAAGATTTAAATAGTTATTCCTAGAAAATAATAAGATAAATAAGGATTTATCTAATTAATTTCTTTGTTTTGGGTTAAACATGACCGGGAATAATAATTAAATTATTGTTTAATTAATTATTCCTTGAGGAAAATCAAACAAATATAGGTTTGTTTAATATTTCCTTTTGGGGTTTCCTGTTTAGACCATAAACAACCCAATAAATGTGTTTTATTAAGTTATTTTACATAGTGAAAGCAATTTTACTTAGGGTAAAATTGGTCTTACATGGTGTACTTGGGTCCATCTAATGATAATAGGTTAGATGACCAAAAAATGGTGTAACAGATTGCCCCCTAGCGTGCGAGTGTTAGGAGCAAATCGTATGACCGAAGTACGTTGTAAGAACTCAATCACCAGACATCAAGAGGGAAGTCAGAGAGAGAAATGTAAGGTAGACGAGTGTGCTGAAGAACTAGACCCTGAGGAGACGAGACTCGCAGGTGCAACAAGTCTCTTTTTATGAGAGGGTACCTGTGCTAAAGGCGGCGGGGAAGGCATACCTATGCCCGCCGAGACAAAGTACAAAAGAATAGTGTGTCCAGTAAACAAGGGACCGAACCATAAAGTACAGCCGGCATAAACATGAGCCAGATAAAAATACAATGAGGGATCCCATATACATGATGTGCCTGGGATAACAGCCAGGACTTATACAATAATATCTGAGTACATGAGATACAAATACAACCCAAATGCCCCCTACAAGTGGGGAAGGGCTCACAAAATCTGATTGATACATGCAAATCAAAGAGGTGTTGCAAGCGGCTAAGGCCTACATCATCAAATATATGGAGTTGCATCAAAGGCTGCAATGAAGAGGTCATCCGGGCATGTGTGTGGCTACCTGCAGGGCCACCCCCTCATGAGGGCTGAGACATCTCACACACACCCGAGAATCACCAAAAGCGACTGCTGCATCAATGAACCATCAAGCATACGGATCTCGATCATGCTAAAAGGAGCTGGAGTGGAGAAACAATCAAGTCAAAGGGAAATGAGAGATCCCTTTGCCTGATCCGAGGCACCGAACAAGAGTGGAAGCTGGAACCAAGGTACACAGCCCTCTAGACCTATCTTATGGAATGAAGGAGATGATGTCGACAGAAGGAGGTCCGCCATAGGTGAGGCAATGAGAGATCTTCAACTAAGGCACGAGAGAAAATAGTAGAGCGACGGATAGACTAATACCAATGATAATGATGGAATGGAGGGGACTGAGTAGCGAATGGATGACTTTCCTTGCTAGAACATAAAGGGCATGAATGACATGGCAGTGACTGACATAGTATCATAAGGGATAGGGGATAGTGGGACTGACGGCCATAATGTGCGACACAAGAGAGAGACCAAGCAATGAAGGATGGAGGACTATAGCGGGGTACAAAGGGACTCGGGATAGACTCCATGAATGCGATGATGACTCAACTTGGATGCTCTAAACAAGGGTGACTCGATGGTGCTGCCACACAGTAAAGGTCCCATGGGGGACCATGAAAACATGAGTACAAGATGGTATCTCATGACGAAAATCGACACGAACAAAGACAAGTATGGAGGCAACGTGGTGCCCCAAGTACAAGTGTTGCAAGTGAGGAAATTCGATTTTTGGGGGAGGTGAAGTGACCCATCTTGGACAAAATGTGTCCTGGTGAAGTATCAAATCACAAAAAAATAATAGATACCCATTTGAGGGCTCAGTGAGAGCTTTCCAACGGTGCAGACAGTTTGTCAAACGGAGATACGGTGTGGTCGCAGCAAGCGAAAGAAAAAACAAGGGTTCTCTTTTAATAAGGCATTTTTCCCTCCAAATTCAATCATTTTCTAGTGTTGTTGTGGTGAATGTAGAGAGGAGAGAAGGCCCTAAATCTTGCGGCGAGCATAGTGGACAAACCGACCGTTGGAATCGAGATCCGTCAGTTGAAGGTAAGAGGCCTAACCTTACTCTTTCATTTTGATGGATTGAAAGTTCAGATTAGGACCCAGAATCTCAGGAACAGACCCTCTTTCACCTCTACGGCCGGGTCGTACTTTTTGGGCCAAAAACTGCGACCTGGGAAGCAGGTTTTGAGCCAAAAACTGTGACCTATCCCGAGATTGGGAAAAAAAGTGTGACCTGGGGGATGAATGAGATTTCAGTACTGTTTTAGGCTGAGATGTGGGTTTTTGTGATTGGTTACAGTGTTTCCTATCTATATACTGACAAAAATGATGTGTTTTTGTAGATATGGCAGATATATGGGTCAACTGGAGAGAGAGAGACCTAGGTAAATTACAGTCAGAGATCCAGGCAGATCAAGGTGTCCATCGTGTATTGGCCAGGTTTGGGGTTCTAAAGTTTCTAGAGAACCCATTGATGAGAGCAGGGGAGCCCTTGTTGGCCCGGATTGTCAGTTATTGGGATCCAGATCATGAGGTCTTTGTAGTGCAGGGTCACAGGATCGAATTTATAGTCCAGGATCTGTATTTCCTGACTGGTCTCCCGCCACTTGGGATGGTGGGAAATACGCAGCCAGTGTTACCGCAGAGGCGAAACATCATGGAGTTTGTGGAGCGACATTGTCGACCGGGTCTCCAAGTCAAAGGGACTCGGATACCGATCAGGGAGCTAGAGAGATTAGAGACCCGTGCAGTGGCCACAGCAGTGCTACGGATCCTAGGCAACCAGGCGCTCCATCACATCACTGGGGGGTAGATGATAGTTGTGGAGAGTGTGTTGAGTGGGACCTACTATGGGTGGGCCCAAATGATGTTGGTGTCGTTAAAACGACAGCTGTCGCTTTGCAAGCGGCAAGTGAACCACGATTGCTCGTATGGGACTTTATTGTGCTCCTTCTTTTTTGAGAAGATCCCGACCTTACGACCTCATATACAGCTCCCCGATGGGGGCTCGAGAGAGCCCAAGATGCGCCGATGGGGGCGACTACTGTGCAGAGGAGGAGGAGGGGCGGTCGGACGGGTGTTTCGACCTGAGTTCTTTGCCCATTGGGATCAGATGTCGTTATACATAGACGACTATCCCTATAGTGGGATGAGTTATTGTGGGGATCCGGACCTACCACTTCCGCCTGGTCGAGTATGGGGACCCGATGGTAAGTGACAAGTGACTACTCTTTTTTGGGCATGTTAAAGTTATTGAACAATAGATAGGGTACTGATTCATGTACTTTTGGTATGCAGATATAGCTCCAGTAAAACCGACTGGATATATGGGACGACCGACAGCATCAGGAGCTGTAGGCCGAAGTGGATCGAGAGTGGCGCATAATGAGGATGCATCCGCCCTCCTGGAGGACATCCGCCGCAGATGCGAGAGGTTGTTGACCGGTGTTTCAGAGTGCGGGTGGCAAGACTTAGACGACCGGTACATAGAGCCATGTATTGGTCTACCCTCGAAATTGCGAGGGGTCATGCGGCGCATGGCGATGGCCGGTCAAGGCATATGTGATCTACATGCTGCAGGAGCAGAGCCATTGGCTCGGGATCTGCCAGATAGTGATTAGGTGTGGGACAGGTGGTGCCCCCTAGTGTGTATGTAGGGACAGGTGGTGCCCCCAGTTTTGAGTTTTTTGTAACATGCTATGGGCATGTCATATGTATCAGAGTAGATGGACTCTAAACACATGTTTTTGCAACACATATTATGGATATGCATCGTTTTTAATGATTATGAATGTTATTGTCTTGTATGAAATGCGTGTGATAAATGCCAATCTAGAACATGGTTTGCAATTCTATCTACATAGTGATTTTGTTCTCGAGGTACATGGTTGAAAGTTATGGTTTCAAATTCACGTATCAAGAGTTTCACTCGTAAATATCGTCTAAAGAGGATAGGATTATGCACACGATAGACACCATTTAGTTGCATGACAAGAAGTAGGGAATCTAAACAAACATGCAGATGGAGGATGCGATGAGAGAGGGCATCGACTAAGAGACCACACACTGCATCATATTCAGCCTGATTATTGGTGGCAGTACCAATGCAGACCCCGTTTGAGAGAACAAGGGCATGCAAGGGGGTGAGAATGGCCCAACCTGCCGAGGCTAGATTCCGGGAGTAACGACTTGCACCATCAGCGTAACCGATATAGGGTGGGGATGGGAGGTCCTGCGGAATAGTGTTACGAGACAAAAAATGGGAGGAGGAGGAACAATGACGGCAGCATGAGTGTACGGTAGACATCGAGTGGCAACTGCGGGAGGGAGTGCGATGGGTAAGATGGCTATGACTCATATACGAACTAGAAGGTGGTATATGAGGGCTAAAGGAGGGATGGTTGGGACTCGAGCTACGGAGGTCAACATAGATACGGGTGGTGTTATCCCGTTTGTGGGTGGGAAGGATGGGGTCATGGGTGGAGAAGGCTTCCAAGAGGGCATCTCGACGAGTGGAAGGGAGACCACAGGATGCAGCAAATCTACCTGAATCATCTGTATAGGAAGAAAGGCTCACATACAAATTGTCACGGGGAATGACAGAAGAACAGATAAACAAATGGTCAAATGATGTTGAGCCCAGGGTGGTCGCTGAAGGAGGAGCGAGCGAAGCAGTAGGGGAGGATTCAAAGGGAATGTTCTCTAAGGGTCTCACAGAGGATGATAGGTAGAGAATGGTGGGAGTAGACTCCATCATCTGGACATCAGGGGGGGGATGTCGATGGGAGTGGGGGGATCCTCAAGTTGACCTGAAGCATATTGAGCAAGTATGGGAGAGGCAGATTGATTTTGTTCAACCTCGTACTCTCGAACCACCTCCAAAGAGGCATGGTAATGCGTCAGGTGAGGAAAATGGTGGGAGTAATGGCCATGGACACCACACAAAGCACAAGGTTTGTTGGTGCGAATAATCTTTGGGTTCTTGGCTACGGACGAGGATGCAATAGAGGGGTTAGGGACCGTAGACTCAGGGAACGCGACTTTAACCATGGGTCGAATATGGGGCAATTCAGGACAATTATGGGTGGCATGACTGACCACATCACACAAGGCGCAAGGCTTTGCGGGCGGAGGAGGAGCCGGGTCAGTCGGGGTGGCCTTGTCTTTGGATGCCCCCTTGCGAGCTTTTCCTTTCTTCCCGGGAGCCGTCACAGCAGGAGAAGGGTCCTGTGGAGGTGCTGGGAGCACTGTGGTAATGGAGGAAGTGAGGGGGACTGGTTGAACCGGTGTCAAAGCAAGGTAGGGTTTGAGGTGACCAGGGGGGGTAATGGCTGGAGGGTCAAGGTACCAGACGGGTATGCCCAGGGTCAGGTTGGGGAGAGAGAGGGTGGCCATGATGGGGACCGTATAGATTCCAAGAGGGGGAGCGAGGAAAGGTATCTGCCCTGCAGGGTAATGACCAGGGGGGACGGCTCCGAGATGGTTGAGGTTGGGGGGAACTGACCCATGAGGGTAGAAGGGCTCATGGGTACCAGCTGTGGAAGAGGGGCTAGAAGGAGGGGGTCCGGCTGGTAGAGATGAATGGCTAGGAGCGGGTTGCGGTGGGCAAGGTTGAGGTTGAGGTTGCTGACTAGCCGAAGCGGGTCACTTAAGGACAGCCCGAGACGATTGCATCATGCAAACATTCGATAAGATGGGATCAGAGATAGGAGGAGGAGGAAGACTAGGGAAAGTTCCAAGCAAAGAGGAGTCTTTGTAGATGCCGGGAGAGACAATGGTCAAGGAATCGACGGTTTGCTTATTGGCTACAGAAGAGATGGTCGTCTCAGGGGAGGTCTAAGACTTTGGCTCATGATAAGTCAACTGGTCGATGGTGACTATCTTTCCATTGTGAGGAAAATACATTTTGCAAAAAACCACAGATGGGACAACATACATGGCATAGGTGTAGCTTCACCCCAATAGAATGTTGTAATCTAGAGGGGCGTCGATGACTTCGACGTCAACGCAAACCGTCTTGCCCGCAAGGGTGATAGGACAATTACGACAAAGGCCAATGGGCTAGGAGGCGTGGCCGTCCCACGCTCGAAGGGTGATCATGGAAGGGGCCAACGCAGGAGATCCGAGTTGCTTCCAAACTGAAGCAGACATCACACAGGTGGATGCCCCCTCATCAATTATACACCGAGAAACGTTAGCGTTCCGGATTTTGACTGGGATTTGGAAGGCGACGGAAGCAGGAAGAGGGGGATGTTCTGATTGATGGGCATCGAAAACAATCATTTTGTCATCAGAAGGATCGACAGTGCCCATGGCAGATAGCAGAGCCTTATTTTGGGAAGGGCACGACTGGAGGAGTTCCAATGTGGAAATGGTAGCAGGAGACTGCGCCAGATCATCTACTATGCTATACGAATGAGAAGCTTGACCAGAAGCAGCATTTCGGCGTAATGATCCCTTATGAATCTTGGTAGGAGCCTCATCTTTGGGTTGAGGGATATGTAAGGGACCATTGGATGTCGAAAGAGGCTCTGTAGAACCTGAAGAAGGGGACTCGGGGGCAGACTGAGCGGAAGGCTTGGGGTACTGGCGAGACCGAGTTTGAAGGTTAAGGTCGACGGTTAGAGATGGATCAGAGTTCATCATGAGGATCTGGTAATCGGAGGAACCAGAAGGGAAAGGTTGAGTGGCGACCTGTCCATCAGGTGGTTGGGCAGCCACGAATCCTTGCTGGGGGAAAGGATCGGTAAACACACTCGGTTGAGTAGAGGCCACATTAGGGGGAGAATGAGGGGAGGCATGTTGTCCTCGCAAAGTGGCTTGAGACTCCCACATCTGCTGCATCTGTGGTAGAAGGGGACAATCATGAGTGTAATGACCGTAAACACTGCAACACGAACAAGGCATATTTGTGCGAATAGGCCTGTCCGGCTTGGGCTGAGTACCCTGTTGCTGGTTAGCAGTGTTAGGGTCAGTACCTTGAGGATTAGGTCCATGAGTACCAGGGGCAGATTGATTTTGATTGCCTTTCCGCCTTCTTTGAGAGGAAGGGGGATTAGTTGCACACTGCTGTGCAAATACTTGCCCTGGAGGGGGCTGTAGGTGCTATTGCTGGGGTTGAGAAGGCAAGGGGGGTGGAAGTGCAAATGTTGGAGGAGCTGGAACACCAGGATGTGGATAAGGATAATGGTTAGGTTGGGCAACATTGAGGTAAGAAGGAGGTGGGGAAAAAGGAGAAGGCACACCGTATCCTAGATACATGCTACCTGGAGGGGGAAAAGTGCTAGAGGTGCTGGCCCCTCCCGGAGGGAGACCATAGCCCATAGGAGGTTGGGCATACGGATGAGAAAGGGCTCCAACGATACCGTCGGTGGAATGATATGCCACCGGGGCGTTAGCACCACCGGGCCTGGGGAGGTCAGGAAGGACGGTATAAACATAACTAGACTGATCGTAGATCAGGTCATATTTCAAGGCTATTTGGAGGGCAGCTTCTTCGGTTTGAGGGAAATGGGAGGCGACATCTTTGCCGATGGGAGGTAAGAGAGTGTGAAGGAACCAATCCATGTAAACCCGATCTTTGAAGGTGGGAGCTCGACATAAGCTTCGTCTTCTCTGCCAGTCTTGGACATGAGTGGAAAGGCGGGTTGAAGAGGATTGACGGCAAGAAGTCAAAAGCTCTGTACCAGTGTCGTATCGGAGAGGGAGTTGGAAATAAGATAAAAAGGCTTGGGAAATGGTCGCAAAGGTGGTATGGGAAGAGGCGGTCTGATCAACATACCATTTAGAAGCTTCGCCTGTAAGCGTACATTGGAACAACCGAAGACGGATGAAATCATCGGTGATGGAATTGGAGGAACACCACATGTGGAAAGATCGGACATGGTTGGTTGGATCTCCTCCAGCAAGGCCTTCGAACTTGGGGATGTCGGAGGGGAGCTTGGTTGGCATAGCAGGCCAACCAACATCGTGGCGGATAGGGTCATTGATCAATTGATTGAAATCGGGGAGGCTGAGGCCTGCCATGTAAGGGAGCAAGGGTGCAGCCGAGGTAGTTCCCGTGGCGGTTCCGCTAGTAGTAGTCTCGACATTAGGGCTGGGATTCCCGCTAGCGTTAGGCCCTAGACCAGACATAGTGAAGGTGACAGGGGGAGAACCAGAAGTAAAAGGAGAACCCAATGAATCAGAAGAGGAGTCGGAGTGCGGACTCGGAGGAGGAATAACTCGACGACGGCGGGGCGGAGTAGGTCCACTGACCGGAAACTGAGGGTGAAGGCCAAGAAGTCTCCAAGAGGTGCACCTTGGGGGCACAATGATGACAACACAAACACGGTACAAGGGGAAGAAGAACGAACAACAAGGGCAGGGAGGTGCAGAATCAAGTGATTACAATGTCGAAACAAGGGCAGAAAAGGTGCAGTGTCAATTGATTTTACAATGTTTTAAAGTCTTTTCCTGGCGGTGTGAACCAGGCTCTTCTTCGCTTAGGGTGAGTGTGTGGCGTGCGTTAATTTTAATTTTTAAACCCTGACTTTTTGAGAGAAAAAGAAAAGGTGTGTTGCGTAACTGAAAATAAATTTGTAGAGAACAATATATAATGCTGAAATAACAAAAAATTAACAGCTAACAATGCATCGATCTAACCCAAAAAGGCGGGTCTCTCAAAACTAGTCGAAAAGAGGGAAAAAATCTAGTCAAAACACACTAAAAAGAGGCCAATAGATCTAAGGTCAGGAGGATAGGGATCTAAAGGAGAAATCTGCTGAAAGGAGGTGCAGAACACAACCAAGAGGTAGAGGCAAGGTGGCTGCAAAAAAGGGGGAAATCAGCAAAATGTAGAAGGGACAAGGAGGAGGCCCTAAAGGTAGATCCAAACAAAACTTCAGGAGGGGATTTGAAAGGGAGAAGAGATGATTAAAAGGGATCTGAAAAGGAGGTAGCAGATCTGAAAAAGGGAAGGCTGAAACTCTGAAAAATTAGACACCTGAAACAGCTAAACTCTTCGACCAAAAGTGGAGGGTACTGAAGCCCTAGGGGGCTATGTTCCCACTTAGATGAGCAAAAAAGATCAGAAACAGGTCTAAACGGGCTGAGACAGAGGCTGGAAAACCTTGACAGAAGCTTCAGAAAAACCCAGAAAAATTGCAGAAAAATAGGAGAAAAACTGGCAGGTCGCAAGTTCTGACCTGTTTTCTGTGCAGGTCTCAGATAATGGGCTGAAAAGTGCGACCTGGAGTCCAGGTCATAGTTTTTGGGCTGAAAAGTGCGACCTCAAGCTCCAGGTGTCTCGGCGGCAGATTTCCGAAAACGTTGCCGTCTCAGTTGCGGCTGATGTCTGTCACCTGCGCAATAGGGCCAGAAACACGCGGAAGTTATACATTTTAATGTTTTATGGTTTTAGAGGTGAAAAACAACCTAAAAATAGGAAAAAAAAAAACGCTGAAAAGAAACCCTAGGGTCTGAAGTAGCTGGATATGCAGGAATATGAAAAACGATAATGGTCGTAATTAAAAAACCCGTGTGGAGTCGCCAGTTGTTAGTATGAATCTTTTGTCGAAGTGTACGAAAAAAGACCACTTTAGCTACGCATAACGTATAGCCCTAACATCAAATATGGTTGCCAATATCTTCAGATCTGCAGTTAGTTGATCAAGACAAGTGCTGCAAAAAACCAGATCTATGCGTAGAGAGACATTAAGCAGTAAAAATAAGGTTTTGCTCCATACATCCAATAGACAAGACAAGAAAAATATTTTTTGAAAGAATTTTTTGTATTAAGGGCACCTGGGAGGAAAACAAGAAGGTGTTTCCAATTCTCCTCAATGGGATGGGTTCTTGGAAGTCCTCAGCACTTCAGATCTAGTATTTCTCTCTCCTGTTGGTGTAGAAAACCCAGATAAAGATAGAACTCAAAGGGAGCTCACACAACAAATAATGGAAAATATGACAATGATAATGGCTCAAAGTCAGACCAAGAGTTTAGATCCAGAGTGATCTAATAGGCAACAAAAGGTGAAGAATGGTAGGAAAAACCCTCCTATTTATAATAAAATATTGGGTCATTCTAGATCTTGGTGCATGATTAAAATAACATTAACCAAATCTAGATCCACCTTTTATGGAATATTTTATTATATTTATTGGAGGGAAAAGGTATTTGACTTGGGTCAAATCCCTTTATTTGTGAATAACAAATAAATAAATGATTTATTTATCATTTTAAGGAAGTGGTTTAAGGATAATCAAATAAATAATGATTTATTTAATTATTTATGGGTGATTTAGTCATATTTAACAAGGAATATTATTTAAATAAGATTTAAATAATTATTCCTAGAAAACAATAAGACAAATAAAGATTTATCTAATTAATTTCTTTTTTTTGGGTTAAACATGACCAGGAATAATAATTAAATTATTGTTCAATTGATTATTCCTTGAGGAAAATCAAACCAATATAGGTTTGTTTAATATTTCCTGTTTAGATTATAAACAACCTAATAAATGTGTTTTATTAAGTTTTTTTCACATAGTGAAAGAAAATTTTACTTAGGATAAAATTGGTCTTACATGGTGTACTTGGGTCCATCTAATGATAGTAGGTTAGATGACCAAAAAATGGTGTAACAACAGGAACAAAGGCAGATAAATGACTTTGAGGTCTGCCATACTACATAAAAAATTCTCTGGTAGCATTTAGGACTTCTGTCAGGGTGGAAAACTTCTCAGGAACACGATATAGAATAAAAACATTATGGGTACTTTGTCCTTTCACGGGGAAGAACATTTTGCTGATGCGAAACACTGATAATATTGTTTTCTATGTGTTAGGCCTCATTAGGCCCTCTGTGTCAATCACAAGGTCTTCAATATGGTACATTTTCCCTTTAAACATTGAATTAAAGCTTAAAATATTCAATTACAGGCTTTAAAATTTTTTAATCCTTCACTGATACTCTTTGTCGCTTCATTGACTATCTCTTTCTGTGAAAATTGAGCTTTAATGGTGCTAGAGGGTATTACAGAGTTCAACACTGTTCTTTTAATGAAAATTTCATTCCAACACTTTCCCAGGCATTTCTATGTAATCTCAGGCTCTAAAAATGGCCTCTTCTGTGCTTTGTGTCACTATGACAGTGATTGTGAGCAATGACGGTTTTCACCTCTTGTAACCCTGCAAAAACACACAAATATGTTAAGAAATCCATGCATGGGGTAGGATGGATGCAGTGGAAGGTTGTGAGGATGGCAGCGCAACAGAGGTGAATGCAGTGGATGCAGGAGAAAACAATTGGAAAATGCAGTGAAACGGTGAAGAAATGGTCTAGTGAAAGTTTGGTGGAGGAATGCATGTGGACCATCTGATCAGATCTGGAGGTGATGATCGATGGTGGAGATTATCTAATGGAATGAATTTGGAAAGTTGGGTGAAAATGAAATAAACTTTAATGTAGAACATTAAAGTTTTAATGTAAGCGAGTTACAAAGGTTTTTAATGTAAATCATTCGATTTGGAGCTTTGGACGAAATACAAAGGAAATGCGTGAAAAACATATCAAATGGGCTTGAATGGTTGGACCCGATCATGGGCGGAGGGAAATTTAGTATGGATTGTCAGATCTCAGGAGGAGATCGACGGTTGATATGATCCAATGAAGTTTAATTGTCGCCCGATGGAAAAATATGCATGTGATGCGAGATGTAATGAGGGCCGTTGATTTGAATAGATCAACGGTCGAGATTTATGGATAGAATTTCGCGCATAGAAGTGGGGAAGTGGTTTTAGGATTAAAACCGCTATTTTCGCATAGAAAAATGTGGATGAGGCGATTTTCACATTTTGAACACGATATAGGTCTCTGGCTAACACGTGGCTCTTAAAAACCACCCATATCGCATACATTATGACTGTTGAACTTCGAACGAGGAAACAACGCGATATTGATGCTAGCCGTTGGATCTGGGACTGTGAGATCCGACTGTGATGGAGGAGCATGATACGAGGAAAGTGCATGGTCAGTAAGGTGGGGTCAAGCGGACGGTGGTTTCATTGTGGGCCATCCGATCTATGCGATGGACAGTCGAGATCTACAGAGGGAAGGCAAAGGCGGAGGATACGGTTAGTGGTCGGGAGTAATCTTGGCTGTTGGATCCAGGGGATCAACGGTGAATGCGTGGGAGTGATATGAGCTGTCAGATCAAGAGGGATGAACAGTTGTGATTCAATCGGAAGTGGGGGAGGCAGGGGCCCGAAACTCCGATGGGGCGATGAAGCGATTGCATCTGGACCGTTGGATCGGCAACATATCAACGGTTGTGATTGGATCTGAAGGTGGCCAATCCTAGACACAAGGAGGAGTGAGAGCGAATCTTGGCCATTGGTTCTTGTGGATTCAACGGCCAGGATTGCATCGGGAGATCACAATCGGGGGAAACAAGAATGGCGCAATAAGAATTTTCGATGGTGCAAGATTGCGATGGTCGTCGGATTTGAATGGGAATCAACGGCGGAGATCATCATCAGAGGTTTACATAGGGATTCTATGGGCACGCGGTAAGATCTATTCATACTATCAGATCTATTAAGATCAACGGCGGAGATCGCTTCAAAGGCCGACATAACAAACACAATCACATCAGAGATTTTTTGTTTACAAAGGAAAAACGTTCCGCTCCAACTCTCCGTTGCGATGAGCGCCTTATGCCTTAGCGCTTGGTCTTAGCGCTCGGGTTTATGGAGGGGAAGTGGTTAGGGGTTGGCTGAAAAGGGGCTAAGCATGTTTTATAATAAAAATGTGTTTTTGACTTAAAAAACAACGTTTTTAAGGCTTTAAAGAGGCTTTCGGTAAATGGAAAAATGGATTTTTAAGCCAAACAAAGGGTATTTGTAAGGTTAAAAGTGAGATGGAATGGTTTAGTAGGATTAGGAAGGGATTTTGGGGGTTAAAGGGGAAACTTTGAAAATGGGAAAAAAGGTTAAAATGGTGAAATTTGCAGGGATACAAAGGGGCAAATAGAGGTCTTTTCTGAGCATAATTGTTTCACAAGCAGTGAGGCTTTTGGGATGGAAACATCAGTGAAGATTTTTTAAAAGGTAAAGGACACACAGAGGCTTCAAGGATGAGAGATTTTCATAGGGAATGTATCTCTTGAAGGCTCAGAAAAATATTTAGCCACCTGTTTGCTTGACAAAAATTTCATAGGTGGCTAACAGGTCCTTTCATAATCTCAAATATTCTACAGAACAATACTTTTGAGTTACAACATCTTGATGGGATAGAACTGTTCGGAGGCCCATTCAATGGGCGCTTTCTCAAAAAATTCTTTTACTAAGGTTTTTGGTGGCCTAAGCTCACTGTAAATACCGATGTGTTTCGTAATAAGACTCCATAGCTCAATGAAAAGGAACTAAAACTACAAAAGTTTCTTAGAGCCTCGAAGGGAGAGGTCACAATTCCATTTTAAATTTTTTGTTTTTAGGATTAGACTTTAAAATTTTCAAAAAAAAATTGGTATCTACCGAAATTTCCGGTGGCGCCTCTTTTAGCCTTTTCAGACAATCTGTTATATTCTTGTTTCTTTCTATTCTTCTTTTATTCCAATGCTACAAGAAATTCCGATAACTTCCCTTGTTTTTAAAAATAAAAATAAAAATCATATCCACTTTGTGTCAAGCCACGTATTTTAGTTTAAAATAAGTTTTAAATCATTTCATTATGATTTAAACCATTTGATAGGATAGGTTTGTGGTCAGTCACATTGAGTTCAGTCATGGTTTACATGTAGAGTCTAGGTGTCAATCCGCAATAACCAAAGCCATTCGTTGATCCCATCCTGTTTGTTAGCCAAATTGGTCTAGTTTCATGTCAAGGTACATGATTTTAGAAAGGAAATATCGTGGATCCATAGGTTTAATGCAATGACCATTTGGATGGATATGCATATATGATGCCAAAAATTTAGGCCAATAAGCCAGCATGCAGTGGAGGTGACTGCCAATCACAGATCCACTTATTCCAAGACACCTGTAGCATGTTATCCAAAGTTACACAAACAATTGAAGACCATGATGGATATCACATGGTGCATACTACGGTCAAGGATATTTTCCATCATGAAAATATATTGCATGGGAGGATGAACCAATGTTGTTGTTTTAAAACCACTGAAAAAGGAGTAGTAGCAGTTGTGAGCCTAGCTGTTGGAGAACGAGTTTTCTAGAATTTCATTTTGAGGAGAATTGAAGATTTCAAATAGGATTTCAGAGGAAGAAACAAACAAAACTTGTTAGGTGAGCTATTCTAGCTCTGCCACCTATCAGTTTTCAGAGACAGAGTTATTAATTTTTGAAGATGATTAAAAGAGTAGGGAAGATAAAACGAATTGAACCACAGGGTGTTGACCTAGTGGATGCAAATTTGAAGGTGAGAAGATTGTTTGTCGAAGTGGGTGGTACTCTTTGTGCACCAGACTAGGAAGCTTTCACTTAGGAGTAGCTCAAGAGTTTGAAAATTCATTCAATGGACAGGAAGCCAAAGTCTATGGTCTTACATTATAGGTTTTTGAAGATTCAATTGCTGAGGCATTCAACCTTCCATAGGAAGGAGAAAGGTGGTTTAAAGGCTAATATCTCATTGGAGGAGACCTCAATAGTTTCCTCAAGGATGCACATAACTGGGCCAAGGGAATTCCAAGCACCTACCTCAAAAATGAATCAACATAAGCTGTTAAAATCATCAAGATTTACCTCACCTATGAAAGGAGGTATACAATAGTGTTTCTTTATCATATGATATTTATTTTTCATGTTGCAGGTATGAATACCCTCAATTTGCCATACTTTTTGCTGAAGAGGCTAACAAAGATGTCAACAAGGATCCAAACTCACACTGTTTCTTCAGAATACAATTTGTATCATCAAGCTCTCATCAAGGTGTTAGTTGAAGAAAATTTAAGGAAAAGAAATCAGACATGGGACCATTTATTGTTTTATAGAGCAGGCCAACGTGCGCCTACACCTCCATCCTCACAACAACACCCTCAACCTGAAAAAAGAAACAAGAGGAAGGCTAAAAAGGAGAACATTCACAAGGACAAGAACATGAAAGTAAAGGTTTCTTCAGTCAAGGTTGAGAGGAAGTTGGAGAAAGGAGAGATACCCTTAGTTGATAAACCCAAGTCTATGAAAGTGGTTCCCCCCATTCCTTGTTTTCCTAATGTCTACACTAGAGCTCGAAGAGGAAGGTCTACAACTGAAGAAAAATCTAAAGCACATATGCTACCAGAAATTTCGGAAGTAGACATTCAACAGAAAATGCAGAATGAGTATCAACCCCCAAATTCTGATGAAGAACTCCTCAAAGATGCAGGGTATGCGATCAATAATAAGAAGAAGAAAGAGGAAGCCAAACTTGTTGTTAGTACCAGAAAAATAAATACCAGAGACAGTAACAAGTTCAAGCTTAAGTCCAAGGCTATACACAATCCAATTTTATTTACATAGGTCAATAATATAGAAGGAAAATCTAAAGGGTCAAAGACAAAGGAAACTAAGAAGAAAGATAAAAACAAAACCCCTTCAGAGAAGCACTCAAAACCCTCAAAAATATGAAATATACAAAAGGGTTCTTAAGGAGGAGAAGGCCACTGTCAAGGAAGAAGCCACAAGAATAACCAGATTAAGATCAGCTGTTGAAAACAAGACGAACTTGGACAAGCTTGTTGAAGTTGCAACCCACATGGAAGGAAGGTAAAAAGGTTTTTTTATACAAACACCTTTTTGCTTATCAATTGCAATTTTGAACAACAACTCAGATGTTAAAGAATATAAGTCTGTGCAGGTTTCTCAACATTTTTTGTGCATTTTTGAAAAATAAACAGAGCGCTATAGGAAATTCTGGTAGCATTCTAGTTTTTGCCAGAATTTACAGTAGCACTTGTTTTAACTGATTTTTGACACTTTTCAACAAAGTTTTCGAGTGAGTTAAGGAAAGATAAGGAATCATAACCAAATGGCTATTACAAGTGACAGTGATAAGTGGTTATGAGGTTATTGGAGTTCATATTAAATACAGATAAATGGTTATTTAAAGACCAAATACATAAGGAGACAAATCAATAGAAAGGGGCATCATGACAACACAGTCAGCAATTCAACCTAGATTTCTTCTTTTCTTTCAACTGCATCTATCATTTCAATTAGATTTTGATGGGATATGGTTGTAATGTCTTATGACACCTATGTAATGTTAGGAGTAGTGTTTCCTTCTTTTTAGAAGAGATGGATTTGGTGCCTCTCTTTCTATATATACCATTTGTAAATATCATTTCCAGGTTGGATGTTGGTCTACCTAAAGAATAAATATAATAAAGAAAATACTTTTTTACTTCATGCTGGAGGATTTTGTGACTGAAGTACCATCTAATGTATGGTGTGTCTTCTTTCTTTGTTAATTTATTCTAATTATGAGTTGCAACAACCAGTAAGGTGTGAGTGAGAAAATTTTAAAGGATTTAATAGTAAATTATCTGCTTTCAGTTTCCTGCAAATCATATATGTGTTTTTGAACATGTCAGTGTAGATTTCATAAAGGATTTGTGAAATAATTTATGCATGCAATATACTTTATGAATGTTGTTTACTTTGCATAAAAATATTTTGTGTAAAGAACCATCGTTATAGTTGTGTGACTGATTCATGATATGAATATTTCCTAGAATAAGTACCAGCTATCCATCCCCTTTCATTTGTTACACTCTGCTCCCTATACTACCAATTTACCCATACAATTTATACTTGCCAAAATTTTCCAAATGCATGAAAGTCTTAAATAATATAAAAATCATTTCAAAATATTTGAGAAGCCATCCCACCACTCAAAAACCATTTAAAATATGAAATGAACTATTATTTGTAAGGCTTACTCCTTTTTCAGTCAAGGAACTAATCCTTGTGCTAACATGTCATAGCGCTGCAGGACAGAGCATTATCCTAGTATATGAAATTTACCATGACGAACCAAAATGCTATGTTAGCCCATACTAAGGTTGCATTAAATGCTGAATTTAAGAAGACAAAGTCACAATCCCAGTGTATTATAGAGATCAAGGAGATTAAGAAACTAGCCAATTAAATAGTGTGGGAATTTGATCAAAGGTTTAAAACATTGATAAGTCAAGTTAGCTTCCATATCCCCGAGGAGAAGCACAAGGAATGGTGTATCGCTGCATTGTTACCTCATATTAGATTTCCATTATCGTAGCAGAAGGCCACAACCCAAGCTGAAGAATTGGAGATTGTGATGAAGTTAGAAGCTTCATCGGTAAAAGATGCTAATCTAGGGTTTCAACAGATTCTAACCCAGTCAGCAAGATTACATATGGAGCTCCAAGGTTTTAAGAAGGGAAAATAAGTTCATGCAGAAGTATGGTGCATAAAGTGCAAAGTGGAAGGTCACCATAAGGATCATTGTCCTGTTTTAAGAGACTACTCGGGCACCGGGATTCGAAGTCCGTTGAGACTTGGGCCAACGATGAGGATGTGCAAGCTTTGCTTTGTTCAATTTATATTATCCAACTAGATTGTATAACTGAAGCAACAGATGAATGGGATAATGAACACTGTTACCGATGAAATAGGTAACCTGACCTCAAAACGGGAACTCTAGCCCAAAAACGCTCAAAAAACATGAAAAAACACCCCCAAAAAAAAAAATGTGTCTTCCAGAACGCACTTGTTTTTTTTCGAAGGTCAAATTTCAACATTTTCTAAAATTATGCTAAAAACAAAATTGTTTGTTGAAAAAAGGATTGAAAAAACACCCCCCCCCCAAAAAAAGTGTGTCTTCCAGAACGCACTTGTTTTTTTTTTAAGGTCAAATTTCAACATTTTCTAAAATTATGCTAAAAAAAAAATTGTTTGTTGAAAAAAGGATTGAAAAAACACCCTCAAAACAAAACCAGTTGATGCTGGAATAACAAAAAAAAAAAATTGTCATAATTTTGACACTTGTGACAATGGAATTAAAGACAACATATCAGGACATTTTTTAAAATCGTAAATTTCTAACATTTTTGATAGATGATGTTAAAGATAAACAAATACATGTCTGAAGGGCTTATAATTTTGAACAATTTTCATCCATGTTGTTAAACATAAAATATCTTGACTTTAAACAACCTCAAATTTGTAATTATTTTCAACCATAACCTTAAAGATAAAGGTAAATCTAAAGTTTTTCAATCTTAAGTGTTCAACATACTTGAACAATGAAATTATGGAGAAAATATAAGACTTAACAATTTAAAACAGAAACAAGTAAGAGTAATTTTAATTTTAAAGAATAAAAACTTATCTTTTTTCAAATCTTAGCATAAGACAAATTTAAATATAATTTCAACCAAAACCTAAAAATCAAGCATCAAAACAAATTGTTCTGTTTCAATGACGCATATAATTATTAAAACTTTTAAAAGTATCTTATACCAAATGGTAACAATACATAATATCATGGTAATATCACCGCATAATCTAAAAATTCAACATTAGTTTCTATTTTCTATTTTACTTATAATTAAAATATCAACATTGGTACATTGAATATAACATAAATTATTTTTGTAATTCATTGTTACATTGTCGATATTATAAAGAAATGAATTCTTCATAATTAAAACGTATAATCCAACAAACATAGAAATGTCTCAGAACTTCATGAAAAATGAGATGGAAGTCAAAATTTTTATTTCAAGTTACCATGCAAACATCAATTACAGAAAAGTGTTTTAGATAGTTATTCAAAATCAGCCATAGGTTCTGGCACACCATCATAATCTACATCTTCAGATGAATGGCTCGATGCAGATGAAGATGATCCATATTCTTCTCTTTCATCAACTAGTGCTCCAACTGAGTCAACATGCATGCCCACCATTTCATAGTTCAAAAGTCTTGTAGATCTACATCTACATTCTGCAGAGTCCCATTTCAACAGTAATTGTTCTGGTAGCAATTTCTTCAAAATATTTATGGTCTGCAACCGAAGAGTTCCTCTCTTTGTCAAATTGAAGTCATACACAAGTATGTCAACATCCTCCAATTTTAAAACATCTGTGCGGCGACGATTTATATTTGCGCCCTTTCTTTCTCTCTTTCTGCTAATTCTTTTTTCCACTACCATCTCTGGCTTGTACACACCATTGAAAGGGTGGGTACTTGTGGCATACCAATGTACATCAACAGCTGTAATCTCTTCATTTTCATTAATGACCTTTATAACCTTGGCAATCCAGAATGGATAGCCTAGTGGATCTTCATCTGCTAACACTGCTATCATGCAACCCTCCTTAAGATCCTGCATAGAACCCCTGTAAAGGTCTTCCATGGCTTCACGTTGTGCACGTGATCTTCTAGAACCAATATAGATTTCTCTTTCCTCTACCTGTGGGAAATTAATAATAGCTTGAGGTTGTTGTTGTTCAACATTGTGTGTTTCTTGATGTTCATGTTCATTTGGCATATTTTGTGGCAAAAAAAAAGGAGTCTTCAAAAGCATATCCTCATTTACTGATCTTGAAATCATATCACTTTGATTACTGAAAAAAGACTCCCACCAAACTGAATCAGCAACATCGAAGTATTCATATGTATCTCTAATACATCTTTTAATTTCCTCTATACATTCAAAATAATTTATCTCTCTCTTCTGCCTTCGTGCATTATGGAGTTCGGAAACTGACTGTAATAACAATATCTTTGATGAAAACATTGGACGCTCTGGAATGAACTTCAAAAATGCTAAACTTGATGATGGTCCCCATTCTTCAATAGTTGAATACTTCTTGCCCCATATAAGTGTTATCCCATCAATTTTTTTGATACGAAATTGATGCTGGAAGCTAATGTTGTTAAGTTTTTCAATGCATTTCTCCTCACCATGCGATCCAAAAATAAACCTTTGCATGTCAATAGTTTCTTCCAACACATGAAAAACAGGCTCTGGAATGTACGATTTCTTAATACATTCAATTAATGATGGCAGGCTCCCAACACCTTTCCTCCTCAATGTTATTGAAAAACGACTGAACATTTGATCAATATGATCATGAGTATGCCCAAAAATAAGGAAACCAACCTTTATCTTTTTAAAAATCCCCAATTCAACAAGCATGTTTAGATACCCAAAAAGAACTTGATTTTTGTTCTCACGACTTGTGTTGTCTAATTGTAAATACAAAACTTCAGGAAGAATCCCAGACCAATGAGTAACCACATCATGGATTATAGTTATGGTCAGATTTGCATCATTATGAATATTTGGAGTTGTGAAGAAAACTCTTGGAAACATATTCTCATTAAATACCATACAACCAACCAAGTGAAACTGAATGAAATTTTCCTCCTGTAATTTTTTTGGCGTGCGGACAAAATGTGGAAGAAGTGTTTTCTTTTGGTCCATACCATCAATTATCAATCCCAGATATTTATTTGGATGATCATAACACTTCTTTCGATGTTTATACAAATTTTGTCTTTCACTTGTTTGCTGATTGCGATGGTCTTGAAGTTCTTTGACAATGGAATCTGTACATAAAATAAAAGAAACATATGAATAAATATATTTTCATAGTTGATAAGTATCAAATTTAAAAAAAACAATGTTTTGAACACATACCTCTTTCTGCCCCTTGACATTTATCTCTTTTTGCTTTAAGAGAAGCACATGTGCTGCAAATCCCCATCCTTGTCTTCTTAGGAATACTAACATTGTTGAATTCAGTTTTCCATATCCTTGTAAAATAAGAATATGTAATAAAATTACCAATTCCTTCAACAACTTCTGCATAATCTTTGTATAACATAAATATTTCTCGTCTCGAGAAATTATCTGGAATATGTATTGTGTCTTTATTTGGCATACACTCTCCATGATTTGAAAAGAAGTCTTTCATCCATGTCTTAGCAGTATTTGCAAACGGCCCCGCCTCCCGTTTATGACGTGCTTCTGAATAATATGTGGGATCCTTTTCCAATCTATCCTAGATTCTTGACAAACAACAATTACCAATTGAATACAACATTTTGAACGCCTTTCTGCAAAGCAATACATTCCCAATATGATAATCATAACCTGCTAGTGTAGATTTCATGCAACCCACTAAATATGAATTTTGCATGCTTTTATTCATTGACATATATGTTTTCCTTTTCTGCAAAGCAAAGTTGAAATCCATATTTTTCAAGCAATACCTTCGACAACATGCACTTCAAATCAAATGAACGACAAAACTTTTTGTCGTAAGATATTTTGTCCTCGCCCTTGTATAACTGGAATGCCTTGGATTGATATGAAAAGGTCTACTCCTACTCCTAGTTGCAATATTTCCTTGCAACAGCTTCATCATTCTATCATCCTTTGTAAAAGTAGTTTCATCACCATTAGAAGGAATATTATCCCCACTATCATCATCCTCAACATAGTTAAGAAATTCATCAACATCATTGCATGGAAAATTTTCTTTACCATCATCAGTTGAAGAAAAAATTTCACAAGAATCATCGACACTTTTGTAACCCCGACTCAAAAGAAATTCTTCACCATCTTGACCCATGCTTTCAAATTCTTCCCTGGGAGGATTCAATTCTTCATCACCATGAGTGTCTTTGAAATGGTCACTTGGAGAAAATGCAATATTCAAATCTGTGTCTTTAAAATTATCATTTGCAAGAAACTCTTCATCCTCCCCTTCCTCAGTGGCGCTCTCATAATCGTTGGGATTAGGCATAAGTGGAAGCTTTGAATTTGTATTCACTAGAATTTCTTCACCCTGCCCCTCCCCTTCCTCACTAAAGCTCTCATAGTCCTTAGGATTGGGAATAAGTGAATGCCTTGAATCTATATTTATTGGAAATTCTTCATCCCCCCCTTCATCAATGGTTAAATTATAATCATTATGATTAGGATGAAGTGAAAATTTTATCTTTGGAAATTCATCCCCGTCTTCATCAGTGGTGCTGGCATAATCCTTAGGATTAGGACGAAGTGGATATTTTGACGCTGCAAATTCTTCATTCCCCTCTTCCTCAGTGGTGCTGACATAATCCTTAGGATTAGGACAAAGTGCATATTTTGACTTTACAAATTCTTCATTCCCCTCTTCATATGTGGTGCTAACATAATCCTTAGGATTAAGACGAAGTGGAAATTTTTACTCTGGAATTTTTTCGTCCCCCTCTTCATCAGTGGTGCTTGCATAATCCTTAGGATTAGGACGGAGTGGAAATTTTGACGCTGTAAATTTTTCATTTCCCTCTTCATTAGTGGTGTTGGCATAATCCTTAGGATTGGGACGAAGTGGATGTTTTGACTCTGAAACATTATCATTCCCCTCTTCATCAGTGGTGCTCGCATAATCCTTACGATTAGGACGAATTTGATATTTTGACTCCTGAAATTTTACATCCCCCTTTTCATCAGTGGTGCTGGCATACTCCTCAGGATTAGGACAGAGTGGATATTTTGACTTTGTAGATTCTTCATTCCCCTCTTCATTTGTTGTTCTTGCATAATCCTTAGGATTAAGCTGAAGTGGATATTCTTCATCTCCCTCTTCATCAATGGTGTCCTCATAATCCTTGGGATTAGGACGAAGTGAAACTTTTGACTCTGCAATTTCTTCATCATGCCCTTCATCACTGTTTCTTTCATAATCCTTAGGATTAAGAGTAAGTGGTATAACTGGTGCTCGATTTTTTGACTCTCTATTCATGGTGAATGAACTCTCGTTATATTCATCACTCTGAATAGAGTTGTTGTGTGACGAAGATGTTGATGTTCTAGAAAGAAAAACTTCGTTATCAGAAGAAACCATGGCTTCCAACAAGAATAGGTTGAATGATACAAATTCCTCTCCCACTTACAATATATAGCTTAAAGAATGAAAATTTCCCTCCAAATTTTCCCTCCAAAAAAATTCGCGAAAAAATTTCCCTCCAAAATTTCCCTCCAAAAAAATTCACGAAAAACTTTAACTATTTTAACTATAATGACTACATGTAAATATTTTAAATTTTTTATTTTAAACTTACGTTATATTCATCTAAAATATATTTCAATTTTTTTTTAAATATTCCTTTCATGCATGTCTTCGAAACTAAAATAATTTTCTTATTTGAATAGTTTAATATTGACTACATGTAAATATTTACAAAAATAACATGATGTAAATATTAACTATTTAAACTATAATTAACTACATGTACATATTTTAGATTTTAAAATTTAATCGCATGATTTTAAACATTGATTACATATAAATATTAACTATGATAACTAAATACAAATATTAACTATTTTATCTATAATATTAAATATAATTAACTACATGTAAGTATTTCATATTTTAATTTTTAATCTCAGATTATATTTGAATTATTCAACATTCAGTACATGTAAATATTAAATAAAATATTAATTATGATAACTACATGCAAATAATAAGTATTTTAACTATAGTATGAACTATAATAAATTAAATGTAACATTCAGTACATTTAAATATTAATTATGATAACCACATGCAAATAATAAGTATTTTAACTATAGTATGAACTATAATAAATTAAATGTAAATATTTTAAATTTGAAATTTTAATCCCACATTCATTAAACAGTAAATCAATCAGACAATATACGATATTTAAAAGGAATGATTGTTTCTATTCATCACATCACATCAAGTTTTCTGGTATTTGTTAGAGCAAATTTCTGGAGGTGTTGCGTTGGCATTGGTAACTTCATGGAGGCATTGCATTGGCATTGGAGGCATTGTGTCGCTATTGGTAATTTTGTGGAGGTGTTGCATTGGCATTGGTAACTTCGTGAAGGCATTGCATTGGCATTGGAGGCATTGTGTTGCTATTCGTAATTTTGTGGAGGCGTTGTGTTGGCATTGGTGACAACATCTTTTTGCATTTCAAAGGTTAGTTTTCCTTCTATTCTGTCAATTTAAAGACGATTTTGGGGAAAATCTGTTTTTCTATAGTTTTTTTGTGTCCAAAAACTATTTTTTTAAGGTTTTTAGGTTCAAAAACCTTGATTTTTTAATATTTTTTTAGTGAAGAAAATGCAAAAAAAACTAAATTTTTTAGGGTTTTAAGAACAAAAATTTAGATTTTTTTTTTTCTTTTTTAAGACTTATAGGTTCATTTAGACATAAAAATCCATAAAACGACCATGCACATAAAAAAAAATGGCCTTATAACATTTTTTATTTGTATTTTTTTTTATCATAAATATATGAGTGATTTCATTATTTAAATTTTTTTTTTTATTTGAGAATTTTTTATTTTATATTTTATTTTATTTTATTTTTTTAATTTTAGATCTTTGTTTTATTTTTTTAATTTTAAATCTTTAATTTTTTTTTCCTTTATTGTTTTGTTATATATATACATATATATTTTTTAATTGTATTGTGTTATAGTTTTTTTCTTTTTTCTTTTAATTATATTATTATCTTAAAACAAATGTTTTTTTTTATAGTTTATTATATTGTTTTTTTTTTTTTTTTTTTTAATTATATTATTATCTTAAAACAAATGTTTTTTTTATAGTTTATTATATTGTTTTTTTTTTAATTATATTATTATCTTAAAACAAATGTTTTTTTTTTTATAGTTTATTATATTGTTTTTTTTTTAAATTATATTTTCAAATTGTAAAATTTAAAAAAAAAAATAATAATAATATTTATTTGTTTTATGGGGTGGTGCCGGCGGCTGGGCTGCCCCCGTGGCGCCGCCCGGCCGGCCCCGGTGCCCAACGGGCGGGGCTCGAAATCGGCCCTCGGCCGCTGGGGGTGCCTGGAGGCGGGCTGGGCCGCCCCCGTGGCGCCGCCTGGCCAATGTTTTTTTAATTTTTTTCTTTTAATTTTATAATATTGTGTTTTTAATGGTTTTTTTTTAAATTTTTTTTTTAATTTTATAAAGTTTTTTTTTTAATTGTTTGTTTTTAATTTTGGTTTTTTTTTTTTTTATAATTTGGATTTTTAAATTTTTTTTATAATTTTTTTGTTTTTTTTTAATAATTTGTTTTAAGAAAACATTTTATAATTTTGATTTTTTTAATTTTATTTTGTTCTTTAAATTTTTTTTTTAAACAATTTCTTTTAATAAAACAATCATAGAAACATTGTTATATATAAATATAAAAAAAAAAATTGTTATATAATGTAATAAAAACATTATTAAATAATAATTGTTAAAAATTTCAAAATATAACAAATATATATATATATATATCAAAAAAAAAATACAATATAATAAATTTTAAAAAAAGAAAATTGTTTTAATATAACAATAAAAATTAATTAAAAATATATATATAACAATACAATTAAAAAAATAAAAAATTATATAACATTATAATATTTGTTATAAATAGTTAATAATTTTTTTGTTTTTTTTTTAAATATTAAACACAAACTAAAGTTTAAAAATACTAGTTTATTTTTTAAGTTTAATTTTATTGCTTTAATTTCAAACTATTTAGTTTTAGAAATACATTTTGTTTATTAAATTTATTTTATTCGCAATATTTTTCCATTAACTAATATATATATATATATATATATATATATATATATATATATATTATCAGGAAAATGGCATCAAAAAAGATTTCTGTGAATGTTTCTGCACCTAGGGCAGCAGCTCCCAAATCTACGGTAGCAGCTCCCAAATCTACAGCTGCAGCTCGACGCACTATGGAGACAACTCCCAAATCTAAAGTTGCAGTTGAACGCACTATGGACACTATTGGACGCAATAAGGATATTGTTGCACACACTAATAAAAGTCAAGCAAGTGGGGCACCAGGTTCATTAAAGGTTATTTCTGATTGGAAAAACGCCAAGGAAATAGATAAAACCGATTTCTCATGGTATCTTGAAGACAGTGAAACGGAGGTTGATATACACATCTATATGATTTGTGGTATGATTGACTTAAATGAGAAATATGAGGTGATGGGCAGAGTATGAGACATATGTATGGTCCCGAATACAAACACTATTTATGTTCTTCAAAGGGAGGCTCAGAAACGTGAGAACGTTAGATATCGTTTATCAATCGTCAAGTACGACACAGATGAAATAACTTAAATTTTTTTTGAAGAAATAGCAAACAACATTGCAAATAACATTGTAAGTATGCTTATTTTTATTTCCTCTATGCATTATTGTAAGGATGATTCAATTTTTTATAAATTATTGACCATTGACATGTTTTATTTTGTTTCATAGGATTTTGTTCCGAGTCTTTCAAACATGTTTGATGGTATTTATATGTTGGTGCCAAATGTTATGGATGTGATCAAAACTTTCCACAAAGACAAAGCAGAGGAAAGGATATTGAAGCAAAGAGCAATAGCTCGTGACACTGCAACAGTACAAAGAGGGGATCAACCAAGTGTCACTAAGGTGGGTCAATCTAATAAACTTAAACATGTTTCTTTTGAAGGTGTTGAACATGAAACAGAAAATTATGATAGAATAAGTGAGGAGGAGATGAGAAATATTGTGCAAAAGAAGAAAACAGATCAGACACCAAAAAGAAAAATTGCCAAAGATCTCTCTCTTGTACCTCATAGAGGAGAGCTTGTTTATAAAGAAACTGATATGTTATCCAATAAGGCTAGGAAATCAAATATTGGTGAACCTGTAAAGGTCGTGAGCAGCAGTGAAGAACAAATTGAAAGCTCTTGCAGAAGCATAGAAATCATAACACCAGGTGCTGAGTTAGAGGATGGCATTATTAAAACAAAACAAAATGCTATTCGACAAGAGTTGAGAAAGAATAAATTAATTCTTGGTGGCCAAACATTTGAACTTAATGTTAACCAATTTTATGGCTCAGATGAAGGGCAATCTCAATATCAAATTAGAAAGGCCCATCACCTACATGTACATAATATGAAAACATTGTTTAGGTTCAATCCATATGCGCATGTGGTGGATTATGTGGTTCTTGTCGATCCATGTCAGGTTCCCAACAAACAAGCATTTGACAAGGTAAAATGTTTTGATTATAAATATTATGTAATTGGAGGAAACCATTCAATAGAGGCTAAAAGACAATTGATTGCAGAATATCCCAATAACTATCTTTTTCAAACAGTGAAATGCATCATTTACGCTGGCTTAACAGAAATGGAATCAAAGTTATTGGCATGGGATCATAATGCAGATAATGAGTACAGAATGAAAATGAATTTCATCCAAAGGGTCAGATTTATTCATAATGAATTCATGGAAAAATGTCGTGGGGATAAGACAGAAGTTAGTGTAGCATTTCGAAAGGAATGTTTAATGGAAACAGGTTATCAAATTGATGAAAAAAAAGCAAAAGATGGAAAATTGAATACAAATCTCTTCAGAGGCACAGATAACATTTTTCAGTTGCCATTTAGAACTGGGGAGGTATGGGATTTGATTGATGAGATTTTTGATCGATGGGAGAATATTTCCATAAAAAATCAGAAAGTTAAAAAGAGTAAACCCATAATATGTACCAACAGTAAGGGGGGTCCTGAAATGAAGCAGCTTCCAGAGGATATGACTATTACACCTTGGAGAACAATGCAAGGTGTGAAGGATGATAAATTAGTCAAATCAGTATTAGCCCGCGTGAAGTCGGGTGAATTATCAATGGAAGAAATGTGTGCAGAATTTCAAAAGTAAGTTTCTTGAATTATTTCTTTCACTATAATTTTATTTTAAATAAAACATAATGATGTTGATTGAATTTATTATACATGTCAATATATTGACGTTTTTAACTTGATTTATTCAGTCAGAAAATTTATATGAAAATACAAGAACACATGGTTAAAATGTTGAATGAAGACAGTTGGGATGATGTTGTACGCAACTACCCAGAAGCAAGTTCTACATCAACACTAAAAGAGTTTTATATTGCATTCAATAAGGTATGTTGATTTATAAATTTATTTTATTCATATTTTAAATATTTTTATTTTATTACTTATACATATCTATATATATATTTTTATGTCATTAAAGATGTCGAAGAAGGATGGAAATGGAGTACCAGATACTTTCCAAAGCTTTATTGAAAAAATTAAGATGGAGAACATGAGAAGGAAGCGTCTTATGAATGTTGAACTAGATCCTACTCTTAATCATTACATTTGGAATGGACTCGACAGTGTCCAATATCAAATAATACAAGGTGACTGTGAAGACATTGCATCACTAATACCTAAAAGGGAATATGGCCTAGTTATTGCAGATATTCCTCATGGTTTCAATTTCCCAGACATTGAATTTGATAGAGAACCATATACTTATCAAGGTTTTAGTAAAGTGGTTACGGGTTTTCAAGAAGTGACAACATCACCACTTTGGTGATTTGTGACATTTCATTCAGACACACAGTTTCCAATGTTATTAACAAGCTTCAAGGGTAAAGAAAACTCAAGGATGCAACTTACATGGTAAGATTTTGAAATTGTATGTTTGATTCCTCCTAAAAATTTTTATTCATGTAAAATTTAATTGAACTTTTACTATGTTATGTTACAGGCAAAAGTCAAATATTGTTTCTTCCGAAGATCAACCTATTATAAATGATTGTGAGTTCATCCATGTTGAATGTTGGACAAAAGAGGATAGCTATAAGCATATTATTATGAATCAAGTAGATGGGAAGAGTCATAGTCAAGTATTGGTTTATGATGCAATGGTAAGAAAACTAACATATGAGGATAAAGATGCAAAAGGAGATATAGTTAACATTTATCAAAAACCACAAGCATTGATTAACTATCTTATAGATCTATGTTCAAATGAAGAAGAATGGGTTTTGGATTTATTCTCAGGTTCAGGTAAGTTTTAATATACAAATTTAAATTTAAATATTGTCTTTTTTACTTTTTATGTCTCCATAGTAATTTTCTTACTAATTTTTTTTGTGCTTGATGATTAGGTACAACACTAGCATGTTGCCTACAAAAAGGAAGAAATTGCATTGCCATTGAGAAAGATCCAGTTCAATGCAAATTTAGTCAACAAAGAATTAACGCTCTTAAATTCCTTCCAGATGCGAAGCAAGAAGTTGGTTTGAGGAAAGGAGATTTTAATGAATCACGTGTGGCAAAAAAAGCAAAGGAATCTCAACCACCATTATATGGAATGATTGGAAAGGGACACTTTGGAAGATTTGCTGATATGAAAGATCCATTAGAAGACGACGATGATCAAAATGAAGAAGCAAATGCTGCGGAAGAAGCCATCAATGTTGTTCTAGATGATGTTGAAGATGTATTAGTTGATATTGTTGATGATGTTTAAGTTATGCTTGCAAACAAAGCTTATTTTTCAGAACTACTAATCAGCTTTACTTGTAATGTTTAGACTTTGATATTTTATGAGAACAACCTCTTTTTTTTGCAAAAAACATGTGATTGCTATTATTTTTTGACATAAAATTCAATAAAAATGTTGTTTTCTTAAGTTTTTTTACTAAAATTCTCCCAAAAAATTAGTTTATTTAATATGTTTTTTTCAACAAAAATTCTGTAAAAGTGTATTTTTTGCATTGTATTTATATTGAAAAATTGTATTTTTTTGTCATATGGTTCAAAATATTGGTTTTTTAGCGATAATTTTTTTGATGTGCATTGAAAAATTATTTAACAATACATAAACATGTGGAAAATATAAAATTTAGAATATTGACCTTTTTTCCATCTTTTATGTATGTGAAAAAGTGAAGATATCATTACAAGTTTTTATTTTTGAAAAAAATATTTTTTTATTTTTAAAACACAAGTACATAAATGCACTTAAAAATAAACATCTCACAGAAGAAGAAGACATTAAAAAATTTATAGTGTCAAAATCAATGCTATAAAAAAAACGTTGGTGATGATACACCACCACTATTCAAAATCGACATAAAAAACACCACTTTAAAAAAAAAAAAAAAATTATTAAAAAAAAAAACAAGATGAAAAAAAATTAAAGTGCCAAAAACATGCTCAAATTTTTTTTTCGTGATTCTGCATCGCCACCTTTTCAAAATCAGGTGTTTTTCTTGATATTTGAAAAAGTAGG
>JAXQQM020074143.1:0-12362 GCA_034641835.2 Pinus albicaulis
AGGAAGCGCGTATGTACGCGGCTTCGATGAAGTGAAAGCGTGTATGCGCAATGAAATATACACTGAGGTATACGCTGGTTTGTGTGGACGAAAGCGCGTATATACGCGACATCGGTGAAGGGAAAGCGCGTATGCAAACTAGGGTTTGCTGAAGCAAGTGGTATGAAATATCTGATTTGTTCTGCTGTGTTTCTGCTATCTGATCTGTGTTGATATGTATCTTTTGGTGACGTATGTTTGTGCTTAAAAGTATGGAAAGGGTCCAGTATGAAAATATGATGAAATGTGGCCTGCAAGTGGTGTTCTATTGAAGTTGTTGGATCCAATGTGAAAATTGATGAAACGTGGTCCAAGGTGGTGCTGAGGGTTGTAGCCTTCAGTCAGGGGGTTGTAGCTCCCTTCCAGGTAAGGCTGGTAAACGAGATCGGGGGGTCGTAGCTCCCTTCCAGGTGAGGCTGGTAAACGAGATCGGGGGTCGTAGCTCCCTTCCAGGAGAGGCTGGTAAACAAGTCAGGCGGTTGGAGCTCCCTTCCAGGAGAGGCTGGTAAACGAGCGCAGGTGGGTGCCTGCGTGCTGGTCAAGTCTGCGCCAGCACATATGTTGTAAGATGTTTTCTCTATAATAAAATATTGAAGGCCGAGCAACTGCAGCGGTGGTTTTCTCCCGACTTGGGTTTCCACCTAAAAATCCCGGTGTTCATGTGTGATGCTTTGTGTGATGGTTTATTCTGTTCTTACTGCACATGTTTACTGTTTATAGAACATCTAATGAATGAATGATGGAATGATATAAGTGAAGAACTAATGGCATAATTAGATCTCTGTGTATACGCGACTTTTATGAAGGATATCCGCGTGTATACGCTAGTTGGCTTCAGCAAAGTAGCGTATGGGTTTTAAAGGAATGAAAAAGTAAAAATTTTGAATATGCAAAGAAATAATGATTCACCCCCCTCTCGCATTATTCCCAACAATTTATGATTATTTATGGGTTTAAACTTATTATTTTATAAAACATTTATTTTAGTATTTTTGAGTGAATTTATGATTAAATACTAGAAAAATAACATGTTTTCACTTATATCTAAAAGTTGGATGAACTTTCTGATGCTTGTAGGCATTTTTAAAGACTCCAACAATGTTATATTTGACCATTTAGTCTCACGTTCGAATTTCATCTTCAATCCTTAAAGATTTGAGATAACCATTCAAGCACATTTGATGGAGAAGGGTCATGGAAGTTTTGATACGATTTATTATAAAATATTATAGATATTATATGTAGAGATGTCACTTGCTAGATGTTAACACATGGTTGTAACCACATGAGATATTTGTGGATCTAAGAGAGATTTTTGGATCTAAATTTATTAATTAGTTATCTTAGCTTTTGTATAAATAGGAGTGTCTTGTCCATTCAAATGGATGAAATATTGGAACATAATTTCAAACTATTATGGAATATTTTTTTTGATAAGTTCTTGTGTTATTTAGTTTATAGTTTTATATTTCTTTTGTTATAAGATGTAGTTTTATATTTCATGTAATCTATGTTACTTTTCTTGTATTTTAAATTAGTTTATTTTACAAATAAACATTATCACTTTGTTTAGTGTTGCAATTGTGAGCCTTCGACACTTGATCAATGATAATGATCTAGATTAGTAATAATTTTCGAGAAGTCAAATTCTAACACATTTTATAGAAAAGCTAAGACAAATATTGAAAAATAAAACATGGGTTTTGTGCATAATGAGTCCATTTAGGTATCGCGCTGGAATTAATTCAAAACAATGCATTGTTTTGGATATATTCATGGATCTTTCAAATGGAATTTTTCAACTTTATTGTTGCATCGAGTAAATGTAACAATAGAAAAAAGAATTTGAAGTGTTCATTAAATTAAGAAAGAAAACAGTCATTATAAATATAAAGAAATAAAGTTTATGAAGTCATCACAATTCTCTAATAATTATCTAATATTTTTAATTAATAAATAAATTACATTACATTGATCACTTAGTTTAATATTGGATTTATGTACTTGTTATAAATACTCTATTTTCAGGTTTCTAATCGTCACTTCATATTGCAATAAAGTGCTTGAGAAATATAAAAATAAAAATATTTTAATTCTAAAGAATTATGATATGTTATTGGGCTTGCTTGCTTTCATAGACTAAGAATGTTTTCTTTCATAAAATAATTTTGAATGCTTTCATAACTAGAAAGTTCCTTTCTTTCATGAAATAGACTTTCCTACCTATTAGATAATATTTCCACATTTTCCTAGAAGTAAATTTCATGCTTTCATAATTTAGATGTCTGTGCTTTCCTAGAAAAGTTTATTGCTTTCATAATATATAATTATATGTTTTATTATAGTAAAAGTTTCATGATTTCATAGATTAGATGTATATGTTTTTCTAGATTAGTATTTCATTTCGTGTCATTTGATTCATTTTCATAGAGCATAAATTTCTTTCATTGCAATTTCTTTCTATTAAAATTGAAAGCTAAACTCCTAGAATATAATATGTCGTATACTTCACAAGTCTATGTACCTAGATTGACAATTTAATGTGAAGTAATTTAACGCACAATTAAATTACCTAATAACCTGTATTCACACAGATCATTTTTCCATTAGATATATTATGAATAATAATAATAATACTATAGTAGATAATTTCCCTAATGAATAACTCTTTGCAATATCTAGGCTAAAACTCCTTGGTTTGCAGATATTGCTAATTATTTGGCTACAAGAAAATTTCCTTCCCGACCATCAACAAAAGAAAGACAAAGATTCATTAAATTCAAAGCACCCTATTCTTGGATAGAAGGATAACTATACCAAGTAAGGGTTGACATGATCAATCATAAGATATGTTTGAGAAGATGAAGTACCTAAGATACTTAAAGCATGTCACAATGAAAATTGTGGATGACATTTTTTGTTGGACAATTGTCATTTCCTGAATGACTGGTGGTAGAAAATGTGTTTGCATTGATGACAACAATCATGCTAGGAGATGTGTTGGAAAATTTGGCATTGTCAAGTTGCTAATGACAACAAGAGTGTTGACATTGATGTCAACCAAAATAGCATGGATGTTGGTTGCAATAGATGTTCTAGCATGATCTTAGGCATGTTAGCATTGATGTCCACTTGCCTAGCTATGTTTGTATCTGGGCTAGCATTGATGTTCTTGATGTTTCAATCTTAGGGGGAGTCCCATGGTTGTTGTAGTCTATTGTAGAGAATCATCATAGTAGCATGATTATTTGAGAAGTCATAAAATGACGACTATGATGGTTGGAAGTCCCAGAATTTGGAGGAGATATTTTCTCAAGAGGTCAGCTCAGATACTATTAGAGATAACACAATTGGTTAGTTCTCGAAAATAGCTTTCCAACAGTATGTGGAAGTCTGCAAATGGCTTCCTAGAGCAGGAGTTATAGTTAGTTGAAGTTGGAAAACATAAAAGTTCATTCCTCATGACTTAGGCAGATTTTTGAACCAAGGTTGGGCCTAGTCAGAGGTTGGGGTCATGTAGTAGGTTTGGCAGGAGAACATCTAGACCCCCCTACTCCTCGAATTATGTGGAACCATCTCTTATTCAGGACTAGTTGTGATCAAGAGATCATGTCCCGGTTATGCAAATTTCTCAAAAATGAAAGTGTTCAAAATTGGTTGCAATTTGAATGACCGGAAAGGTCTCGTCGCTGTGATTCTGGTGCCGTGAGAAGTTTTCAAAAACGACATCGTATGTGAAAGTTATGAAGGTTTTAAATCTCCAGTAAACTCTAAAAAAGGACTGTTGACTTGGTTTGACTTTTGACATTTAACAAGAAATTATATGTTAAAAGTGATTTTTTTTAAATGTTGGTGGAGGCCAATCATTGGTTGCCATGTGGCCCCAGGCCTAATGGTTTTAAAAAAAAGGGGTCAAGGAAAAATTTTTGGTTATTGGAAGGTTGGGTCACTCTGCACGCATTCGGGTCACTCTGCACGCATTCAGGCCACCCTACCTGCATTCGAGTCACCCTGCATGCATTTGGGTCACAGTGCCTGCATTCAGGTCACCTTGCAAAAATTTGGGTCACAATGCACACGTTCGAGTCGGGCGCCTCTGCATGCATTTGGGTCACAGTGCACGCGTTCGGGACAAGGCACGTATCAGTCGAGTTGAAGCTTATCCGCCAGCAATTGACAGTTAGCGGCATTTACGCATGTGAACACAATGGCTAACGACCACATTAAATGTTACCGTTAATTTTGGAGTGGATTCCACCATTTCTGACAGTTTTGCCAACTTTTTTGACTTTAACTGGAGTTATCCCACATTTAGTGGGGTTTTTGGGGGACATTGGGAAAATCTTGTTTCTGCCATAACGCCCTCATTATTGAACCAAATTGGATAAAATTTTGGTCAATTTTGGGTCTCTTGGACCTCCTGAGAACTTTGGGGACAGGTTTCAGGTCGAATGGAGGTTATCTTCAGCAAATTTTGCTTCAGGGAAGATGAAGGAGCCATCAGAGCCACCATGAGACAATTTAAGTTTGAGGCCTAGCCAGGGGAGCTAGAGTCCTTTTCCAGAGTTCCAATAGTCTATATTGTATATTTCAGATGTTATGAATCTGATGAGATGGTTTTCAGAGCCTTTATCAAACGTTTGAAGGCCGAAAAGCTTCAGTAAAGTTCCAGGGGTCATTAGTGCCAGCTTTTTCCAGCAGCAGTGCAGGGCTTAGAAAGAGTTGTTTGAGACCATATGCAGTGAACCAGTGGTCATTATTGACTGAAAAAATAATTCTAAATATATTTAAAGAGGTTTCAGCAAGTTTTAAATACTTTTAAAAGTCGAAAACTCAGCAGAGACATGTTCATTGACCCTAGTGCCAGGGGGTGCCGATAAGTGATTGAGGCGAAACTGAAGAAACCGGAGGCTATTTTTGATGAAAAAAAACTATATATTGACTATTTCAGTCATTTTGGAACCAATGTAAGTGTTTTGAGAACATTTTGAGAACTTCTAGAGCTCAAAAAGCCGATGTGAAGTTCTGGGCAACCCTGGGAAAACCGTGGAGGATAGCCTATTTGGGGAATGTAGTGCTCAATTGAGAAATTTATCAGTTGATATTTGATGTCTAATGTATATTGGATATAGAAGGAATGGTTTCATTGACAGAAATAGATTTATGAGGGATTTTTTTCCATTTATAAGCTCAGATTAGCTTAGTGCACCGATAGAAGGAGTCGTGTCAACAAGAGCCTAAAGCTGTTTTTCAGAGTTTGGACAGCCAATTGAGGGATATTTATGGTATTTTTAGTCTTTGGATCATTATTTTATTCATTGGAATTAATTATTTACTTGTAATAAAAACTTACCATAATCCCAAAGAGCTGAGTCATGATGACAAAGCTCAAAGGAGACGTAGCCCACGAGATTTCAGGTGAACTCCTAGATTAAAATTGTTGTTGTGTTTGAATGATTATTTTCTGCCTTATGTTGCTATCATACATGTTAAATTATAGCAAGAAAAAATGAAGTTAAGACACATAAACAATAAAAATTCATACACCACTTTCAAGTAAATAATTCCACAAAATTGTCAAGAACAAGCTATATCATTTTTAATTTAAATTGAGTGGTAGGTTCTTGAAATACATACAAGTTATCCAAACCATTATGAGATCAGGTTGGTATCATAGCACTTGGTTTCTTGATTGACATAGTATTTTCTTGATTGTATAGATTTAAAGGTGTTTAAACAGTGTAAAAGATTGACTGTTTTACTGTTTGCAAACTGATTGTTGTTTGAGTTTGCTTGAGATTTGGGGATAGCTACTGATTAGCTAAGTCTTGGAGAGAAAAAAAAAGAAAGAAAGGGCTGAAGGATTCTTCCTTACCCCAAAGTACCTTAAGGTCTCCATTGGAACACAAACCCTCTCGACGATTGTTTGTTAAGAAGCTCTTAGAGTTTGTTTATTGTTTGGCTGCTTGAATAAGAGTTGGTTTTTACAGCCATTTGGTTAAAAATCTTGTCATCTGTTTTGAAATCTTTGAGAAATTTGTTGAAGTTCCTTTTGTTCATTGACATCATAATGACAACTTCTACAAGTGAAGTTTCATCCTTCACAATATTCTTCGATGATGATATGAAGCGTGACTTTATTATATTGAAGGACATGGTGCATATTTTGTTTGAAGATAAACGAGAAAGCACTGAACTTTGTGAACAATTGTTTGACATGAAGGAAGAAAAGGAATAAATTCTTCAAAGATTGCATGATATGGAGAGGCAACTCCATCAAGCCCAAGAGGCTTTGACCAAGAAAATGCGTGAGGAAGAGGTAATCCATTCTAACTTGTCTTCAGTTTCCTCTTTAGAAAGATGTGTTGGTTCTTTCGAAAAACATACGAGGGGTATAGGGTCCAAGTTAATTATTAAAATGATCTATGAAGGCAAAGGATTAGGCAAGCATGCACAAGGCATGGTTGATCCCATTTATGTTGAGGAATGACCCAAGAATCTTGGTCTTGGTTATGTGTTGTTTAATGGCGAAGACTAAAAATCCTTGAAAGCATGTGATGCTACTTTAAAGAGAACCTTTATTCTAAGTTCTAAGATGAAAATATGTCAAATTTGTTTCAAAGATGATTGCCATTGCTTTAAGCCTTTGTTGCAGCAAGAATATGGTAGACATGTAGCTTATGGCGAGCATGCAGGTTCAAACAGTTTTCAAGACAAGAACGGTGATGTTAGTCTACAAATGAACGTTGTAGCATCTACTAGTTCATCTTCTCATGAAGACAAAAAAGATGAACATTCAAAGCATCACAAGAGGTATAAGTCTTTTCATGATCAATTTGATTGTGTTTCTGCAAAGCATGATAATTTTGCATGCTTAAATGGAAGAAATATTTGCTATACATATTGTGGTCGATTTAACCATCATGTTTAAAGATCCTAGATGAAGAAGAAAGCATACAGGAAGTAGATGAGGCAAATGAAAATTTCAAAAAAGGTGCATAATTTTTGCACATGTTGCCAAAAGAGGGGACATGTTGTCTCCCATTGTTGGACTTTGCATCCAACTAGTCATCCAAAGCACATGCATCAAGAGGACAAAGATATTGGCACAAGTGGAACTACAGATTCCATTATCGATGTGAAGATTCACATGAAGAAGTGTTGCAGTAGCAAAAGTCGCCATGGATGTGTCTTGGAAAGAAGTGGATGGACTTCTTAATACAGTAAGAAATACTCCTTTTGTACATATGCACATTTCGGTTGTATGCATGTATTTCTGTTGAAAATTTTGATGCAAGATTACATATAAATGCAGTTCAGTTGAAGGAATTTCTTTGTTGGTTGCAAAATTCACCGTGGAGGTGTAAAAGATGAGTATGATACTCACTTATATTGCAGCAATATCTTTTAGTTCAGCTCTTATAGTTACCCACATGTTTTTGGGATTATGTACTTGTTGGTACTTGAAAGGAAGAGTTGAAGGTGTACATGTGCATGGAAGTTGTATGTGTAAATAGTGAACTGTAAATAGGTTCATTGTACATTGATACATGCACATGTGGTTTTCAAGAGGTATCATGTTGTTTATCGATTTGTATCGATTGTGTCGCACATGTTTGTCGACTTGTGTCAATTTTGTTGCACACTTTTTACATTGATTTTGTGTCAATTGTATAGCACATTTTATGACGACTTGTTGTTGATGTCGCATGTTGCACGACTTATGTTTCAGCCAACTTGGATCATTGATCAAGGAAGCGATGTTCAAATTCGTTCTGCAAATTTCTCGCCAAAAATTTTCTGAGTGAGTGCAAGAAAGGCAACTCTTGACAGGAGGATAAGCGCATCGAGGAAGGGAAATGTGAATTGCTTTCTAGTTGTGGTTAAAAGTCACTAGCCATGCAAGGCAAGTGTTTGGAGGCTGAAGAGAAGAGGGTGCAATATTCTTATTTGCTGTACATATCATTTTCAGTATTCCAGATAGATTTTGGGGTCCAAAAGTTTCTCATTTGGGAGGTGTGATCAGGAGATCATGTCCCAGTTATGCAAATTGCTCAAAAATTAAAGTGTTCAAATTTGGTTTCAACTTGAATGACCGGAAAGGTCTCGTCACTATGATTCTAGCGTTGTGAACGGTTCTCAAAACTGACATCGTATGTGAAAGTTATGAAGGTTTGAAATCTCCAGTAAACTCCAAAAAAGGACTATTTGACTTGGTTTGATTTTTGACATTTTAGCAAGAAATTATATGTTAAAAGTGATTTTTGTTAACGGTTGGTGGGGGCCAATCATTGGTTTCCACGTGGCCCCAGGCCTAATTTTTTTTTAAAAAGGGGTCAAGGAAAATTTTTTGGTTATTGGAAGGTCAGGTCACTCTACATGCATTCGGGTCACTCTGCACGCATTTAGGTCACCCTGCCCGCATTCGGGTCACCCTGCACGTATTTGGGTCACAGCGCCTGAATTTGGGTCACCCTTCACGCATTTGGGTCGCAGTGCATGTGTTTGGGTCGGGCGCCTCTGTACACATTTGGGTCACAGTGCACGCGTTCGAGTTAGTGCACGTATCAGTCGGGTTGACAGTTGACATTTAGATTCGCCAGCAGTTGACAGTTAGTGGCATTTCTGCATGTGAACACAATGGATAACCACCACATTAAATTTTACCACTAATTTTTGGGTGGATTCCACCATTTCCAATGGGTTTTCCAACTTTTTCGACTTTAACTGGAGTTATCCCACATTTAGTGGGGTTTTTTGGGGACATTGGGAAAATCTTGTTTTTGCCATAACTCCCTCATTATTGAACCAAATTGGATGAAATTTTGGTTAATTTTGGATCTCTTGGACCTCCTGAGCACTTTGGGGATAGGTTTCAGGTCTAATGGAGGTGATCTTCAGCATCGTTTTTTTCAAGGAAGATGAAGGAGCCATCAGGGCCACCATGAGACAATTTCAGTTTGAGGCCTAGCTAGGGGAGCTAGAGTCCTTTTCCAAAGTTCCAATAGTCTAAATTGGATATTTCAGATGTTCTAAATCTGATGAGATGGTTTTCAGAGTCTTTAGAGAACTTTTGAAGGCCAAAAAGCTTCAGTAAAGTTCCAGGGGCCATTAGTGCCAGCTTTTGCCAACAGCAGTGCATCTTAGAAAGAGTTGTTTGAGACCATATGCAGTGAAAAAGTGGTCATTATTGACTGAAAAAATCATTATAAATCTATTTAAAGAGGTTTCAAAAAGCTTTAAATACTTTTAAAGGTCTAAAACTCAACAGAGACATTTCATTGACCCTAGTGCCAAGGGGTGCCGATAGGTGATTGAGGCGAAACCGAAGCAGCCGAAGGCTATTTTTGATGAACCAAAACTCTATATTGACTATTTCAGTCATTTTGGAACCAATGGAAGTGGTTTCAGAATATTTTTAGAACTTCTAGAGCTCAAAAATTTGATGTGAAGTTCTGGGCAGACCTGGGCAAACCGTGGAGGATAACCTATTTGGGGAATGAAGTGCTCAATTTGAGAAATTTATCAGTTTATATTTGATGTCTGATGTATATTGGATATATCAGGAATGGTTTCAATGACAGAAACAAATTTCTGAGGGATTTTGTGCCATTTATAAGCTCAGATTAGCTTAGTGCACCGACAGAAGGAGTCGTGTCAACAAGAGCCTAAAGCTGTTTTTAAAAGTTTGGACATCCAATTGAGGGATATTTATGGTATTTTCATTCCTTTGGATAATTTTTGTATTCATTGGAATTAAGTATTTACTTGTAAAAAAACTTACCATAATCCCAAAGAGCTGAGTCATGATGACAAAGCTCAAAGGAGACGTAGCCCACGATATTTCAGGTGAAATCCTAGATTAAAATTGCTGTTGTGTTTGAATGATTATTTTCTGCATTATGTTGCTATCATACATGTTAAATTACAGAAATAAAAAATTAATTTAAGACACATAAATAATAAAAATTCATACACCACTTTCAAGTAAATAATTCCGCAAAATTGTCAAGAACAAGCAAGATCTTTTTTAATTTAAACTGAGTGGTAGGTTCTTGAAATACATACAAGTCATCCAGACCATTATCAGATCAAGTTGGTAGTTAGAACTAATCAGAGGTCGGGCTGTGCAACAAAGTATAACTGGAGAACAAAAATCCTTGACTCCCAACCCCTGACCTATGTAGGACCCGATACAGGAAAAAAAATGGCACAATGTGATTGGCTCATGGTGATGTGTTAGAAACAACATGGAAGATGACATTAGCATGTCATGACAATATAAAAGGCATGTGGTAAGAATATTCGACATTTTCGGGTAGCCTAATGGGCCAAATATAAGTGAAAAATGTCACCATACAGAAGGTTCCACATGGACTAGATGATGTCGGCATGACACAAGTTGACAATGTGGCAAAACCTTGAATTTTGCACCAAGGGGTTGTTTTGTGAAGTATTTCTCGTATATTTTTTTTTTGGCATTGAATGAAGAAAACGAGCCAGAATAATGGAAAAGAACCCAAGTCGGGCCGACATGCAAATCAAATCTATGAGCTAGTCGGGCCTATGAGAAAGTCGGGGGTCGAGGCATATTCAAACGCATAAGTAGGAAGAGAGACCCGACTCATGACATCCTAAACAACATTGAAAGGTGTGCTCGGGAGTTATTTTTGCAATGTTTTTCAATGTTAAATAATTGTCAGGACTCTAGGACTAGTCGTGAAGCCAAAGGAATATAAAGATGCATAACAGGTGAAGCGGGCCGACCCATGACCTTCTAACCTCCCATCCAATGGTGAAAAACATACCCATAAGTTAGTTTTGCATGGTTTTCTTATGTTATTTGTGACTTCAATAAATATGGTAGAGTGCCATAGTTGTTTCCAGTATTAATGGTGATTTCAGAGAACAAAGCAACAAGGCAATGAGGACCATTGCTTGTAGAGCTAACTTACTGGGCCTGGGTCAAATAAAACAAGTCATTTGTAGAACCCCAGGATAGGCAAGTAAATTCACACAGAAGAGTTGGTTGATGGAATATTGACGACTATAGAAAATTTTGGCTCGAAGAACATATAGGACCACGGTTGCACATGATGAAATAATGGAGTCTGTCATGAGCTGAGACAAGCCATTCCTGATATTTCTTGTGCACTACGAGGAATCGAATGAATATCAGAGCCTCGGGGACAGATGTTTGTTCACAGAAAGAAAAAGAGCCTTGTTGGAGTGTGTAGGTTAACTGAGGATTTATGTCTCGACACGGGAACACTCAGGTGCCCACCCTTATGTTTAATGCAACACAATGGGTGAGAGAACAGAGCCCATTATTAGTGGTTATTGAAGCTGCAGTGCCTATGTATCAGATGAAATAGCAAGGAGTGCCAAGTGTAGGATCACACTTGGGAAGCGTGAATGGAAAAATGATGGCTGATAGAGACAACATCGAAAACTATGTTTCAGTGAAAAAAAACCCATGATTGCACTTGAGAAATGTGGGGGGAAGCAACATTGTTGGAGTGTGTTGTTGAGGAGAGGCCAAGTGTGCTTGTATTATAAAGAAAGGTTGGGAGTGCCTATGCAGAGGAGAGAGGTCTACAGTGTTCTAGGGAAATTATGAGAGACCGAGAGAGCCTGTGGAATAGAAGGGGATGTGAGTTGAGTGTATGTTGATGAGAGTAGAGGGATGAGTAAATTGTATTGTTGCAGAGTGAGCAGAGGACAAAGAATGTTGCGTGGGACAAGGGATGAAGCAACCAAATTTGATATCAGGTTGAGTGGCTTCCATGTACAACAAAAATTATTTTCCTTATTGAGTGTGGATTGGATCCTGAATACAGGAAGTTGGTGTTTCCATATTCATTAGATATTTGAAGACATATTGGGGGTTGGTGCCTCCTGCAAGTTGGTGCTTGCATAAATCCAAGGACCTGCAAGTGGGCGCTTGGAACAAATCCATGAATTTGGTACTTCAGATGGTGATTCTGGTAAGTTGATCAGATGCCTACAAAAGGAGGGATTTGGTGCTTCCTGATAGTGGGTGCTAGCAAAAAATAAAATGGAGTTGGTGCTTCCGGTGAGTGGTGGCTCACAAATAAATTGATGTAATAGAGTAGGTTCTCTTATTTTTACATCAATAACAAAACAAGATTTGGTGGTTTTTCTCCCAGAAGGGTTTCCATGCTAAACCTCGATGTTCATGAATCATGTGTATGTTTTTCAAGGTGTATGTTTACGCATTGATTTCATATTGTTGCCACATGATATGCCATTGATGGTTATATGGATGGTTTCCAATTTTTAATCAGTAAATAAAAATTGGC
>JAXQQM020093243.1:0-10723 GCA_034641835.2 Pinus albicaulis
AACGAGTATGAGCCTATGGAGAATGGATCTGGTCAAGAGAAAAAACCAAGAGTTGTGCCTAGAAGAAACTTGATGATCCGGTGGATATTGGTGGGCACCGCCTATTCCCGCAGGGCTCCACCATTGTCTATTTCGATTTTCGGTTTCGGCACAATTTACTATTTTTAGCGAGTTTCGGGTCCTAAACTTCGGGGCCGTTTTGAGGCCCTAAACGACGTTTTGAAGCAGAGAAACAACATGGGTCCATGGACCAATGTTTCATGTTCAAATTTGTAGTCCTCAGATAGATCTTTCTAACGAGGTATGATGCAACGTCAAACGGAGATCGTCTGCCAAAGTTATTTGCAGGAAGTTAGTACCACCAATTTACCCAAGCCGGGGCTCATAGTTTTAGCTTCATCTCCTAGGGTTAGGTTTTTGGATGTTGAGGGTTCTCCATTGTTTCTCAATAATAAATAGGCCCTTGAGCCTCATTGTAACTCAGTTCAGAGGCCTGTAGCCGCCACATCTCTTCTCAGAGATAGCTACCAGCGCCTAGCTAGTTTTATTTCCATTCTGTCTGTAAGCAAATTTCAGTTCTTTGATATTAATGAAATGAAGTGTTATTTCCGCTGCATCTCTGTATTTACGTTTATATGTTTATTCTGTTGCGTTCCTGCATAAATCCGGATCAGTGGTATCAGAGCGGTCTGCTTTTTCTCGATCCTTCTTTGCATGTCCCCAACGAGGTCGGGGTATAAGGAGCTAGGGCTAGATCTGGTGGAACCTTTGCAAGATCAGCCTCGCAAACCTCGACGGACGCCCATGGGGGACGAAAAGAAAGATGAGGGAGCAGGAGATCCTATCAAAATATTGCTCGAGGAGGCCCTCGAAAAACAAAGGAACGTGATGATGGATAGCTTTGCTCAGATCCTTCAACGACTGCCCACCGGCGGCGCATCTGCATCCAGTAGCCACTCTGGAGTTGCGACTCCGTTTAAGGTACAAGTAAATTTTGACATTCCCATATTTGAGGGTCAAATAGACGCAGATGCCGTAGATAGATGGTTGAATCTATTAGAAGGATATTTCTCTGTTCATGACTTTTCAGACCGGGAGAAGATTATTTTTGCACTCCTCAAAGCTACCCCCATGTTAAGGACTAGTGGGAAACCTACTGTGAGAACAAGGACCAGACAGAACCCTCTCTATTCTCGGTCGTACCAACTTGGAATTCTTTCCGAGACGCCGTCAAGGAACAGTACTATCCCGTGGGGAGCTATGAGGACAAGTACATACAATGGACCACGCTGAGACAACAAAGGGATCAAGATGTGCACGAGCTGACGAATCTGTTCCATACCCTGCGCACAAAGTTGGGTATCAAAGATTCAGAGAAACATTTGGTGCTAAAGTATCGCAGCTGTCTGCACAGATACATTCCGGAGGAAATGGAGTTCCTCGACATCTCCTCGCTTGGTACGGCATACCGGTATGCTGCCAAGATTGAGCAGAAATTCAAACAGAAGAAGCGAGACTTTGGATCTGTGAATCAAAAGCAAGGAAAAGGTGCTTCCAAACCGCAGAACAAAGGACAGAGCATGGCGGCTAAAGACAACCCGTCAAACCCACATGAAAAGAACAACATCGTAAAGCCAAAGAAGGACACGGGAAAGTGGTGTGAGTTCCAAAAGAGCTCCACTCACAACACGAGTGAGTGTCGGGCCAAGCAGTCGCTAGTGGCCGAGATGAGGGCTTCTGAGTCAGATGCATGCTCCGACTCCGAATCAGAACCTGAAAAGGGGAATGAAAAAGGGAAACAGATTATTGATGCGGAGCCCAACGCCACTGTTGCCACTACAAAGGTCCAGAAGGAGGAGCCGGAAGATCCAGAGGAGGAGGAACGTCTCTTCCACTCCCAGATGTGGGTAAAGGGCTCCCCTGTACAGTTCATTGTCGACAATGGGAGCCAAAAGAACCTCATTTCAGCAGACGCCGTGAAGCGGTTGGGCTTGCCGACCACAGCTCACCCACATCCATACACCATTGGGTGGCTTCACCAAGGACGAGATCTCCGCGTCAGCCAGCAGTGCCGCCTTCCGTATAGCATCAAGCCCTTCACGGATGAGGTATTATGTGACGTTGCTCCTATTGATGTTTCTGATGTATTATTAGGACAACCATACTTGTGGAAGCGTTATGCTGTGTATGAGTCTCGGCCTCGTGCTGTTATTGTTACTTTGGGAAATAAGTTGTACAGGATACCAGAGGTACCACCTCCTGCCGCTATCTCTTTGGTTACTGCAAAACAATGTAGTAAGCTCATTTCCCAAACCAGGAAATTCGTTTTTCTTATGATCCGCCCCCAGGGCAAGAAGAAGACTGTGGCCACGACCTCCAGACAGGGCTCCTCTGCACGACAACAACAAATGGATAAGGTTGTGGAGGAGTACGCGGACATCTTCACCTCACCCACGGGGGTTCCTCTGCACTGCCAGGTCAAGCACCCGATTGATCTGACCCCAGGTGCGCCGCTACCCAATGGACCGATCTATCGACGCTCTGTTCTGGAAAATGATGAAATCAAGAGGCAGATTCAGGAGCTGTTGCAGAAAGGTCACATCAGACCAAGTTCATCGCCCTGTGGGAGCCCGATCGTGTTGGTACAGAAGAAGGATGGGACGTGGGGACTCTGTATTGACTATCGGGCGCTGAACAAGATCACTGTCCGGAATAGGTACCCAATCCCACGGATTGATGACCTTCTGGACCAACTCAAAGGTGCAAAATATTTCAGCAAGATCGACCTGAAGTCTGGGTATCACCAGGTACCAATTGAACCCTCAGATGTGTGGAAGACTGCCTTCAAAGCCAAGGAAGGCCTTTTCGAATGGCTGGTCATGCCTTTCGGGTTGACGAATGCTCCCGCTACCTTCATGAGGATGATGGATGACATCTTGCGGCCATTCACCAACTCATTTGTAGTGGTGTACTTGGATGACATTCTGATCTTCAGCCAGACTTGGGAAGAACACCTTCACCACATCCGACAAGTCCTCCAAACATTGCGGCAACACAAGTTGTGTGCCAATTTGGAGAAGTGCACTTTTGGCATGACCCAGGTTCAATATCTGGGATACATTATTGATGAAAGGGGGGTGCATGTGGATCCGGCCAAGATCCAAGTCATTCGGGATTGGCTAGCCCCAACCACTATAACAGAGCTTCGCAGCTTTCTGGGTCTTGCTAATTTCTATCGGAGGTTCGTGTTGGGATTCTCTCATATCACTTGGCCCTTGAGTCAAGTCACCAAGGGAGGAGCGAGAGAAAAAAAATTTTGGTCGGAACCTCAACAGAAGGCGTTCACAGAACTAAAAAACCGCCTCTGTTCTGCCCCAGTGCTCACTTTACCAGACTTGCAACAGCCATTTGAGATCGAGACAGATGCCTCTGACTATGCTATTGGGGCAGTTCTTACTCAACAGGGACATCCAGTGGCATTTCACGGTGAGACATTGTCTGACACAGTTCGCAAGTACCCCACATATGACAAAGAAATGTACTCCATTGTGCAAGCTTGTCGACAATGGAAGCATTACATTTTGGGGAAGGAAACAATCATCCACACAGACCACAGGCCCCTGCAGTTCATACAGACACAAGGGAAGTTGCAGAATGATCGCCATCAGAATTGGTCTACATATCTGCAACAGTTTCATTTGAACATCAAGTATAAGAAGGGTAGCACCAATCATGTTGCAGACTGCCTCAGCCGACCACCGATCGTGGCGCTCACCACTGTGCTCAACTCTTGTGGGCACGAGACTTCTGATTGGCCGCTTCTCTATGAGAGTGACCCAGAATTCGGCCAAACTTACAAGGCACTCTTGGGGAGTACGCAAGTTCCAAATTTTCACCTCCAAGATGCACTTTTATGTCACATGGGACACCTTTGTGTTCCTTCAAGCGAGCGTGCCAAGATGATATGGGAAGCACACTACAGTCGAGTCGTTGGGCATTTCGGGGTCGAGAAAACAGTAGCAATACTACAGAAGTATTTCTATTGGCCGAACCTTCGAAAGGATGTCGAGAAGCACATCAAATCCTGCACTGCTTGTGCCATTGCCAAACCGACCATCAAGAAGCAAGGCCTATATACTCCACTACCTACCCCTAGTCGACCGTGGGAATCCATCTCCATGGATTACATGTCGGGCATGCCTTCTACTAAGAATGGAAATGACTGTGTTTTCGTGGTCGTTGACAGATTCTCGAAGATGGCCATCATGGCGGCCTGTAAGAAGAATATCACAGCAGAAGCCACTGCTAAACTCTTCTTTGAACGAGTGTGGGTGCACTTTGGGATCCCACAGTCTATCATATCAGATCGAGATAGCAGGTTCCTCGGCACATTTTGGTCCAGCCTCTGGTCAATGTTGGACACAAAGCTCACCAAGTCCACAGCTTTCCATCCCCAAACAGATGGCCAGACAGAGGTCGTCAACAGAATGATTGTACACATGCTGCGCATGTACAACTCAAAGCATCCACGCACATGGGACGAGAGCCTCCCCTATGTACAACACAGTTATAACCGGGCTCTCCACAGTTCAATTGGCCATAGCCCCTTTCGGGTGGGCTTGGGATTCCAACCACTATGTCCCATTGACATAGCCATGCCGTTTGCAGCTGCTCAGGCCGATTCAGCTCATGTCCAGTCTGAAGTTGACAAAGCAAGTAGCTTCATCGAGCGCATTCAACACATCATCAGAGGTTCATGATATATTGAATGAGCCAATGCCAAGAATCTGAAATAACGCTCATCCTCAACAGGGTGCCACACAGCTTCCGAGGGTGGGTGACAAAGTATGGCTACATTTGCGAAAGGAGCGCCTCCTTTGGACCCCCACCCCAGCAAGCTTCGCCGCTCAGATACGGTAGGTACAACATCACAGAAATTTGTAGGGAACAATGCGATCGACTCGGTATTCCACCATTCCTTAGTCTTTCCCGATCTTCAATGTGCATGCGCTCCGTCCTTACTTTCCACCTCTACTAGACACATCCAACATGGCCAAACAACTCACACCAACAAAGTTAAACCCAAACTGCTTGGAACAAGCCACAACTGATTCGATCATGGACACATAGATCAATAACACCCGTCGGTAGAGGATCTAACTATATCGAGTTTTCAAAGCATGCCAACTCCTCCACCAAGGAAAGTGGTTCACCAGGGACTAGGTTCAATAGAAATTTCCTCACCTCATGGACGCTCTTCACGCAATGGGGACCATTTCTTCCTAAGGTGGGAGGAATGATCGAGGTGGATATTGGTGGTCACTAGCCTATTCCACTTGAGGCTCCACACCATTTTCTATTTCAGTTTTTCGAGTTTCGACACAGTTTACTATTTTTAGCGGTTTTGGTCCTAAACTTAGGACGTTTTGAAGACCCTAACGACGTTTTTGGGAAAACGGAGAACAACATGGGGTCGGGTCCATGGACCATGTTGCTCGTTCCAAATTTGTATTCCTTGGATAGATCTTTCTAATGATGTATCATGTGCGTCAAACAGAGATAGTATGCCAAAGTTACGTCCCTGGGAAGTTGAAACACCAATTTACCCAAACGGGGCCCATAGTTTTGGCGCTTCATCTCCTAGGGTTAGGTTTTTGGATGTTTAGAGTTCTCCATTGTTTCTCAATAATAAATAGGCCCTTGAGCCTCATTGTAACTCGGTTCAGAGGCCTGTAGCCGCCACATCTCTTCTCATAGATAGCTACCAGCGCCCTAGCTAGTTTTATTTCCATTCTGTCTGTAAGCAAATTTCAGTTCTTGATATTAATGAAATGAAGCCTTATTTCCATTGTATTTCTATGTTTATGGTTATTTCTGTATTCTGTTGCGTTCCTGCATAAATCTGGATCAGTGGTATCATAGCGGTCTACTTTTTCTCGATCCTTATTTGCATGTCCCCAACGAGGTCGGGGTATAAGGAGTTAGGGCTCGATCCGGTGGAACCTTTGCAAGATCAGCCTTGCAAACCCCGACGGATGCCCATGGGGGACGAAAAGAAAGATGAGGGAGTAGGAGATCCTATCAAAATATTGCTCGAGGAGGCCCTCGAAAAACAAAGGAACGCGATGATGGATAACTTTGCTCAGATCCTTCAATGGCTACCCATCGGTGGTGCATCTGCATCCAACAGCCACTCTGGAGGCGCGACTCCTTTTAAGGTACAAGTAAATTTTGAAATTCCCATATTTGAGGTCAAATAGACGCGAGATGCGAAGTAGATAGATGGTTGAATCTATTAGAAGGATATTTCTTTGTTCATGACTTTTCAGACCGGGAGAAGATTATTTTTGCACTCCTCAAAGCTACCCCTCATGTTAAGGACTGATGGGAAACCTACTGTGAGAACAAGGACCAGACAAAACCCTCTCTGTTCTCGGTCGTACCAACTTGGAATTCTTTCCGAGACGCCGTCAAGAAACAGTACTATCCTGTGGGGAGCTATGAGGACAAGTACATACAATGGACCAGGCTGCGACAACAAAGGGATCAAGATGTGCATGAGGTGACGAATTTGTTCCATACCCTGCGCACAAAGTTGGGTATCAAAGATTCAGAGAAACATTTGGTGCTAAAGTATCGCAGTTGTCTGCACAGATACATTCGGGAGGAAATGGAGTTCCTCGACATCTCCTCGCTTGGTACGGCATACCGGTATGCTGCCAAGATTGAGCAGAAATTCAAACAGAAGAAGCGAGACTTTGGATCTGCGAATCAAAAGCAAGGGAAAGGTGCTTCCAAACTGCAGAACAAAGGACAGAGCCAAGGCATGGTGGCTAAAGACAACCCATCAAAGCCACAAGAAAAGAAAAACACCGCAAAGCCAAAGAAGGACACGGGAAAGTGGTGTGAGTTCCATAAGAGCTCCACTCACAACACAAGTGAGTGTCGGGCCAAGCAGTCGCTAGTGGCCGAGATGAGGGCTTCTGAGTCAGATGCATGCTCTGACTCCGAATCAGAACCTGAAAAGGCAAATGAAAAAGGGAAACAGATTATTGATGCGGAGCCCAACGCCACTGTTGCCACTGCAAAGATCCAAAAGGAGGAACCAGAAGATCCAGAGGAGGAGGAACGTCTCTTCCACTCCCAAATGTGGGTAAAGGGCTCCCCGGTACAATTCATTGTCGACAATGGGAGCCAAAAGAACCTCATTTCAGCAGACGTCGTGAAGCGGTTGGGCTTGCCAACCACAGCTCACCCACATCCATACACGATCGGGTGGCTTCACCAAGGACGAGATCTCCGCGTCAGCCGGCAGTGTCGCCTTCCCTATAGCATCAAGCCCTTCACGGATGAGGTATTATGTGACGTTGCTCCTATTGATGTTTTTGATGTATTATTAGGACAACCATACTTGTGGAAGCGTCATGCTGTGTATGAGTCTCGACCTCGTGCTGTTATTATTACTTTGGGAAATAAGTTGTACAGGATACCAGAGGTACCACCTCCTACGACTATCTCTTTGGTTACTGCAAAACAATGCAGTAAGCTCATTTCCCAAACCGGGAAATTCGTTTTCCTGATGATCCGCCCCCAGGGCAAGAAGAAGACTGTGGCCACGACCTCTAGACAGAGCTCCTCTGCACAACAACAACAAATGGATAAGGTTGTGGAGGAGTACGGGGACATATTCACCTCACCCACAGGGGTTCCTCTGCACTGTCAGGTCAAGCACCCGATTGATCTGACCCCCCGTGCGCCGCTACCTAATGGACCGATCTATCGGCGCTCTGTTCTGGAGAATGATGAAATCAAGAGGCAGATTCAGGAGCTGTTGCAGAAAGGTCACATCAGACCAAGTTCATCGCCCTGTGGGAGCCCGATCGTGTTGGTACAGAGGAAGGATGGGACGTGGAGACTCTGTATTGACTATCGGGCGCTGAACAAGATCACTGTCCGGAATAGGTACCCAATCCCACGGATTGATGACCTTCTGGACCAACTCCAAGGTGCAAAATATTTCAGTAAGATCGACCTGAAGTCTGGGTATCAACAGGTACCAATTGAACCCTCTGATGTGTGGAAGACTGCCTTCAAAGCTAAGGAAGGCCTTTTTGAATGGCTGGTCATGCCTTTCGAGTTGACGAATGCTCCCGCAACCTTCATGAGGATGATGGACGACATCTTGCGGCCATTCACCAACTCATTTGTAGTGGTGTACTTGGATGACATTCTGATCTTCAGCAAGACTTGGGAAGAGCCCCTTCATCACATCCGACAAGTCCTCCAAACACTGCGGCAACACAAGTTGTGTGCCAATTTGGAGAAGTGCACGTTTGGCATGACCCAGGTTCAATATCTGGGATACATTATTGATGAAAAGGGGGTGCATGTGGATCCAGCCAAGATCCAAGTCATTAGGGATTGGCCAGCCCCGACTACTATAACAGAGCTTCGCAGCTTTCTGGGTCTTGCTAATTTCTACCGTAGATTCGTGTTGGGATTCTCTCATATCACTTAGCCCTTGAGTCAAGTCACCAAAGGAGGAGCGAGAGCAAAATTCTTTTGGTCGGAACCTCAACAGAAGGCGTTCAAAGAATTGAAAAATCGCCTATGTTCTGCCCCAGTGCTCACCTTACCAGACTTGCAGCAGCCGTTTGAGATCGAGACAGATGCCTCTGACTATGCTATTGAGGCAGTTCTTACTCAACAGGGACATCCAGTGGCATATCACAGTGAGACATTGTCTGAGACAGTTCGCAAGTATCCCACCTATGACAAAGAAATGTATTCCATTGTGCAAGCCTGTCGACAATGGAAGCATTACATTTTGGGGAAGGAAACAATCCTCCACACAGACCACCGGCCCCTGCAGTTCATACAGACACAAGGGAAGTTGCAGAATGATCGCCATCAGAAGTGGTCCACATATCTGCAACAGTTTCATTTGAACATCAAGTACAAGAAGGGTAGCACCAATCATGTTTCAGACTGCCTCAGCCGACCACCGATCGTGGTGCTCACCACTGTGCTCAACTCTTGTGGGCACGAGACTTCTGATTGGCCGCTTCTCTATGAGAGTGACCCAGAATTCGGCCAAACTTACAAGGCACTCTTGGGGGGTACGCAAGTTCCAAATTTTCACCTCTAAGATGCACTTTTATGTCACATGGACACCTTTGTGTTCCTTCAAGCGAGCGTGCTAAGATGATATGGGAAGCACACTACAGTCGAGTTGCTGGGCATTTCGGGGTCGAGAAAACAGTAGCAATCCTGCAGAAGTATTTCTATTGGCCGAACCTTCGAAAGGATGTCGAGAAGCACATCAGATCCTGCAGTGCTTGTGCCATTGCCAAACCGACCATCAAGAAGCAAGGCCTATATACTCCTCTACCTACCCCTAGTCGACCTTGGGAATCCATCTCCATGGATTACATGTCAGGCCTGCCTTCTACTAAGCAAGGAAATGACTGTGTTTTTGTGGTCGTCGACAGATTCTCGAAGATGGCCATTATGGCGGCCTGCAAGAAGAATATCACAGCAGAAGCCACTGCTAAACTCTTCTTTGAACGAGTGTGGGTGCACTTTGGGATCCCACAGTCTATCATATTGGATTGGGATAGCAGGTTCCTCAACACATTTTGGTCCAGCCTCTGGTCGATGTTGGATACCAAACTCACCAAGTCCACAGCTTTCCATCCCCAAACAGATGGCCAGACAGAGGTCGTCAACAGAATGATTGTACACATTCTGCGCATGTACAATTCAAAGCATCCACGCACATGGGACGAGAGCCTCCCTTATGTACAACATAGTTATAATCGGGCTCTCCACGGTTCAATCGGCCATAGCCCCTTTCAGGTGGGCTTGGGATTCCAGCCACTATGTCCCATTGACGTAGCCATGCCATTTGCAGCTGCTCAGGCCAATTCAGCTCATGTCCAGTCTGAAGTTGACAAAGCCAGTAGCTTCATCGAGCGCATTCAACACATCTGCCAACAGGTTCATGATATATTGGACAGAGCCAATGCCAAATACAAGCAACGCCATGATCAACACCGGGTGCCACACAGCTTCCAGGTGGGCGACAAAGTATGACTACATTTGCAGAAGGAGCTGGACTCCTTGGACCCCATAGCAGACATATTCGCTCGGAAATACGGGCCGTACACCATCACCAAGGCTGTAGGTAACAATGCCTTCGAGCTTAGTATTCCACCATTCCTTGGTCTGCACCCAGTCTTCAATGTGCATCGCCTTCGTCCTTACTTTCCACCTCTACTGGACACCTCGGACATTGCAGAACAACTCACACCAACAGAGTTAAACCCAGACTGCATGGAACAGGCCACCACAGATTGTATCATGGACATGCAAATCAAGAACACTCGTCAACAGCAGATCCAACTGTATCGGGTTGTCAAAGCTGGCCAACTCCTGCACCGAGGAAAGTGGTTCACCAAGGACCAAGTTCAGCAGAAATTTCCTCATCTCATGGAGGAACTTAACGCAATGGGGACCATTGCTTCCTAAGGGGGGAGGAATGATCCAGGTGGATATTGGTGGTCACCTGCCTATTCCACTTGGGGCACCACCATTGTCTCTTTCAGTTTTTCAGTTTCGGCACAACTTACTATTTTTAGCAGTTTTTCGGGTCCTGAACTTCCGGAGTCGTTTTGAGGCCTAACGACGTTTTTGGAGAAAACGGAGAGCAACATGTGTCCTG
>JAXQQM020074819.1:0-127878 GCA_034641835.2 Pinus albicaulis
TTGTTCAATTCTCAGCAATAGCCACGAAATTCCATAAAAGATGAACCGGTCACATTAAAGTTATATGCCAAGTAGCAAGTGTCAAATCAAATCAGGCCGAAAGGGAAAAAGGGTGGTAAAGCGTACATATATTGACACCAATGGATAAATGGCACTAAGTGAGGAGAGGCGGAACAGTAGTTGATGACTGGCACAAAGGTAAGGGAGACATGCCTTTACAGATCAACTCATATACGGGAGAAGGCCTTTGATTATACATGACGGCAGAACGTAGAAATTCCGAGGGGGTCAAGCCGTGGGGAAAGGACAAGGCCCTTACCCCCGTGGACTTGCGACACGTGGCAAGACTTCACGACGGAGAAATAGTAACAGGTTTGGGCCAAGAGATTCGGTATCGTGGTGGAGTTAAGGTGGGCCCGCTCAGGTGAGGAAGATAAGCGTTAGTCCGGCAAAGGGGAAGTCCTACATGTTAAAAAGTGGATAGCGCACATGGAACAACGGTAAGGTAAGTCCATTAGGACAGCTGGTACTAAGGCCCGTACCAGCTTTTAACCCGACACGAGGCGCTCACCTATATCTAGATTTACCCAATCCCCACGCGCCACGTGTCTCAGTGTCCGTGTCCTTACGACACTTGCCCTCTGTTTTCTTACACTTTCCCCTTTTAACCTAAACAGTCCTCCCGAATGGTAAAAACTCTCGTATTCCTCTCTGGTACATTATTTTCAGGTAGTTTTCCACGGCGATTACCAAGTAGGGAAGAACGCCGGGTTTGTCCAAGTCACTGTCACAGGTCCCCTCGTCGCTTTCCCAAGCATTGTCACCCTCTGCTCAGGTAATCCATTTTCTGTTTCGTTTCATTGTTTTTCCCTTTCTCTCTTTTCCGAATTGTTGAATACCTGCCATGGGGAGAGGGACGCCCAAGAAGAACGAACCTGAAACTCCCCAACTCCATGAGTCTAGAAATCCTCCTGGTTTCGAGCCCCTTCGTGACTTGCAAGCGGTGACCGTGGACCTTAAAATAATTCTTCTCGATATACGAAACATCAAGCCCCTTATCAAGCTGTCGCCACTATAGATAAGTCATCGTTTCCGTAGTCAAAGAAAGTTGTCGCGTCCGGCTTGTATCACTACATTACCCCCCAAGTCCATTCCTGTGTTGATTTTATTGTCTGGCTTAGAGACTCTTACGATTCACATCGTGATGCCTTCATTTCCCCTCAGGGTAGCATAATCTTCTCCCTTTCTCTAGATATTATAAGGCAAGCTCTTCGTTTCCCTCCCAGTGATGCCTACTTCAGTTTTAAAGACGAAACCTTGCTCGCACAGTTTAATAAACTGTCGAGAGAAGCCCGCCGTGCCTTCATAGCTGCCATAACCGTCGATCAGGCGACGGCCCTACCTCCGGTTGAGCCTTTCCCATTGAGTCTGTTTAATGAAGAGGTCCGACCAGTCCTGTCCCTCATTGCCGGCCTCCTGGGAGAAGGGACCCCTGAAGACATTTCCTGGCATGCATTCGATTCTCGGTGGCTTATGACTCGGAATGGGGTTACACCGGATATTCCAGGTTTCCTCGTCTTTTACCATCCGAACCACCGGGAGCTGGCCAAGGCCCGAAAGTTTCATTTTTGTTCGTTGGTTTTCTACCTCTTCCTGTTCCAGCATGCAGACAAGTTTAATCATTTGGGGCTGGACAGGATGTATTCTGAAAATTCTCAGCCCAGGCCAGTCTTCGACTGGAATTTCTCCGTTCGTCAATTGCCTAAGGGGGAGGGTTACATCAGTTTCGTGAATACCTTCATGTCCATTTCTTACACCATCATTCACGACGCACCTTCCCCTAGGGTTTTCCCAGAGATGAAGCGCTGGTTACAGGCTGGGAAGTACCAGTGTACCGGCGATTGGTTTCTATCAGAGGAGTATACTGAAATCCGTGTCTATGGAGCCGAAGTAGCCCCCTACCAGCTCCCAGCTTTTCCTGTCCGATGAGTGTACGCCCTTGAATACATCCGGCAAGCCCTCAAGGCTGACCAGCTTCATTTCGTCCCCGCTAAGAAAGGCTACATCCTGAAGCTTCCCGACAATATTGGCCCCTTTGTTGTAAATTCTAGATATGCCCTCCCGATTGTTGAGAAAATATTGCAGAACTTGGATCTGAAATTAGGGGAGAGTTGGGCTTATGACCCACGGGAAATTATCTCAAATAAAAGAAAGAGAAACAGGTCTGCGCTCTACGTTCATGAATCCAGGCCATTTCTGGAGTGGAAGGCTAATTATGAGGTCTGGCCTATGTTTTCGCAGATGGAGACGGACTCATCTGCCACGGGAGAAGAAGAAGAGGTGAACAAAGGGGGCAATGAGCAGGAAGCTGGTACTTCCGGAGCGCCACCACCCAAGAGGAAAAAGGTGGCCACTAGTGAAGCCGAGGTCATCGGGGAAGGGATAATTCTGGAGCCCCTCACGAAATTTGGAGAGTTTGATAAGAGCAAGGCAGGGATAGTGGTTCTAAGAGATAGCGTCGCCTCCTCTGACTTCACTGAAGTCACTCAAGCCATCATCGAGCCTCCTCCTTCCAAGACAAAAGAAAGAGAGCTGACCAATAAAACCGTCCGAGACAAATATAGGGCCGAACTAGGAGGTTTCGTTGAGAAATATCACACCAGAATCTCTGCCTCGGTTAATGCAGACACTGAAGACCTGGTGCTTTCTATGGCCGAGGCTATCCTGGACCCGAATTCGGACGTCCCTAGCTACAAGGTGATTGAATTGGTTGTCGACATGAAGAAGGTTCCGGTACAGGACCTGAATGACCTTTTCCAGACAATCTGCGACATGATGAAGGATAAGATTTCGCAGATCACCCTTGCACTAAAGAAGACAGAGCAGAAATTCGACGACCTGAACAGCTCTTTTTCCGCAGAACAGAGTGCTTGTCGTGCTAACGCACATCAGGTGCGCGTCCTTAGAGAGCAGATTAAGAATTCAGACGACGGAGGGAAGGGAATGCAAGCGGCATTAATAGCCAAGTTGGAGAAGGACATTTCAGCGGCTAGGAAACGGTCTGGCATACCGGCTTCACATCCGATATAGACCGATGAACTGGTGCACGTGGAGGAGGAGAAAAACGAGATGATGGCCAAGCTTTCCAGAGAGAGAGAGGAGAAAGAAAAAATGGTCAGAAGAATGGAAGATCTGGAGAGCAGAGCTACCGAGCTGCAGACCCGCTGGGACACGCACAGTTGTCATGCAGCCGAGACATCAAGTGGGACAGGATCAGCAACAGCACAACTATCCACAGCTATGGCTGAGATAGAAGTGCTGGGGAAGCAAACAACGACAGCCAAGCAAAAGGTGGAAGAACTGGAGGGCGCCCTGGCTGAGAAGGTCAGAACTATTGAAGGGCTGCGAAGAGAAGTGGAGGAAGGAAAGAAGACTGCGACTGAGCAACAACAGATCATCGCCGAGATGAAGAGTAAGGTGAAGGGAAATATCACCCTGGTCGAGGCCAGAAGCCTGATCTGGTCAGATATAATCGTGGCCGTGACTGAACAGTGGGAGTTCCTAACGATGATAGGAGAGCTAAAATCTACCCTTCCATACCTTAATAGGAGATTGCAGGAGGCCAGGGATAATCTGCCAACTAGAGCCCGACATGCCGGAATTTATATATCTTTTCTCTATACACTGAGAGCGAATGACGTGGTAAAACATGACATTCCCAGCAGATTTATGGAAATCAATGAATGTCGGAAGATTATAGAAAAAGAGGAGGCTCGATCGGCAGCTTCAAAGGCTCTCCAACGGGTCGCTGACATTGTGGAACAGTTCAACAAGGTATGGAACGAAATCACCACTGCTGGCCTCCCTTCATGTTGGGAACCAAACGCTCCTGCCGTACTCATGCACCCCGACAAATACACAGCACTTCTAGAGGCAGAACGGGATCGGTCAGATCTTCAGATGGGCAAAGGAACTCAGCTTAAAGCTACTACCATCATCACAACCCTACAGAAGGAGTTTAGTCTCCTCCATATGATCTGGTACCGTCTCCCCACCCACGCAGACATCCACACCTTCGGCGAGGCATTTACCAGGGTGGAGAGACTCTCAGAGATGTCAGAGCCAAATCCAGAAAGCCAGCGGAGGTTAACGCAGTTCCTGACTCAGCATGCCAGTCCTTCCACTGATGTACCTCCTCCAGCGTCTACTACAGCCTCGACCCAACAGCTTTCATGACACATTATGTTTCATTCATGACATGGCCTTAACGGCCTTTACTTTCATTTCAGTTATGTTTGATTTAAATTTCCGAGTGGGCGGTTTTTCCTCCCACTCTTGCATTTTTACTTTTACCTTGAACAATGATCTACATTTTGGTTTTAAGTTTGGCCCGGGGCCTGTTACGCATGATGAAAGAGTTGTTTTCCCCATCATGCCATTTTGTGGTTTTGATAATGATTGTTAACAATTTTGAGCATGCGAGAAAGATATTTTCAGAAAATATCTTCTCGCTGAAAGGCAGATGGAAGGCTATATAATACAGGAAAAAGAATGATACCAGGTTCCATTCCTTCAGAAAATTGATTGTATTAGAATTTCCTGTGTGTCTGCTTTGTGAACAATTTGGATACTGCTCGGAGGAGCCCATCGGGTTTCAATAATAAGAAGCTTTACTGTAATAAGGATTCCGGACACGGTTGTATGGTAGTGTGTGTGCCTCTTTACTGTTAGTTTTCATCTATGCTCATCTCTCTTATATTACATCCTGGAATGCGAGTGTCTTTTGTCTTTTGATATGAACTTATCGTGTTGATACTTATGTCAGTAGCAGTTTGACACTTTAAATGGCTCAGGAGTAATGTATTTTGCCATATGCATTTCACTCGTATTTCTACTATGTTGGTTGTATTGAAATGATATTAACGAAAGCTCTTGGTATGTGTGGATTCTTAGATATTTAAGCCCATTTGTATGCCATGAAGTTCTCCTTAGTATCATCTATGTGACAGCCGATATCCCCTTCTCGCTATACAGCTTCGCTATTGTTTATACTTACTTTCTCTGCCATATGTCGTGAATCTGGCCCTCATTATGTTGATCTGTCTTAAAATTGTCTGATGCGGTAGTATCTGAAATACTAGCATTTCATTCGTTCAGTGTTACTTCAAATACCTCAAACTGTACGAAGTTCTGGTTCCATTTTAGTCTATTCTCTGTTTCAAAGAAGGTAGTGTAAGAGCTCTGTCATGTTAAGGGATGAAACGTTGTCTTAAATATCCTGCTCTCTACACCTCATAACATGTCCTAGGCACTGGTCTATAACAACTCTAGGCTGTCTCTAGGAGTTACAACATCTTTTTGTCGCCGTTGCCGGGGAGCGAAGTTGAAGAGATTTAAGTCCCTGGGCCTCGACAAATCCTGTCCACTCTTCAGTTAGGTGAGCACGAAGAGTTGTGAGTTGTGCATACCTCACCTTGGCGACTCCACATTTATATTTCAGATAAACCTATTTGCAGTCCTGGCTCCCCGAAAGCCACACCTAAGGTCAGATACTTCACAGTCGAAGACACCTTCTGTGTATGACCCAGAGCGAATCCTTCACAGAAGAGGCTGGAGAGAAAGACCACCAGTTCATACCGATATTCCTGAGTTTTCCCTCGAAAACTTCCCGTATCTTCAGTCCTCCTCTTCTCAGGTCGCCCAAATACAAAGCTCTAACCCTATTATAAGAGATACTGGTTATTACTTTGATAGCCCTTACCGAGAAGGTACCCGTATCAAAGACGAAGCTGAGTCTAGTTATACTCCACATTATTCTTTTCATCCTACCCCTGAAGTTGAAGAGGTCAAAGAGATCACTGAAGTGTCTGTTGTTAACAGCCCTACCTCCTCATCAAGTCCTCAAGCTGTTGTCCACTATATTCCCATCATTATTCATACTCAACTCACAACACCTCCTCCACCTCGCGCTGCTCAAGCTCTCATCCTACCTCCGCCTCCCCCGATGGCGAATGTACCTGGCTTTTTACAAAACAGGTATGCCCCTTTACAGCTGCCTGCAGTGTTAAATGATATGCCACAGGACTATTTGAAGATTCTACCCAGATTCAATGGGGAGAACGGTGTTGATGCTCACAAGCATGTTGAAATCTTCTGCTCTTTCACAGAGAACTTTAATGTGGAACATTTGGATGTGGTTCTGAGGTTGTTCGTGCAGTCCCTTGATGGAGAGGCTAGAAAGTGGTTTAAGTCTCTTGCAGTTGATTCCATCAACACCTGGGAGGCTATGGAAGAAGCTTTTGTGAAAAAGTGGGGAGATAGGAAAGATCATGGGGATACCTTAACCGAGTTCAACACCCTTAAAAAGAAACACAATGAAGGGGTATCAGAATTCATCAGAAGATTTAACAAATTGTATTACAGCCTCCCAGCCGAGATGAAGCCCCATCAGACCGCTGCCAAGGTCGTTTTTGTAGCAGCATTTGATTCCGAGTTTGGCTTCTCACTAAGGGAGAGAAAGCCAGCCTCTCTTGATGACGCTCAGACTGATGCATTGGAAATAGAAGCAAACTTTGTCTCGACTGGTAAGACCAAAGTAAAGCAAGAACATGATACAAGAAGAAGAAGCAAGGAAGAAGTGTCCACTTCAAGTCAGGATAGAGACTCTGCACGTGATAAGATCGAAGAGATGAATAAAATGATCAAGAACCTCTCTAGCAAGTTGGTCAAGCTAGAGATGGAAGCCAAAAGTTCTCCACCAAAGAACTTTCAGAATGCTCCAAACAGAGGGTTCAACCCTCAATACAGGAAACCTCCCTTGCAGATACTGCAGAGGGGGCAGAAGGAGTCACAAGACCAAGTACCGCACCCTTTGTACTTGGAAGGACAAATGGAGGCTTCCCCTGAAGACTCCTCTTATGAGCAAGATGAAACATGCCTGGTTTTCTCAGACAGCGATGACATAGAGTGCCCTGTCCAAGAAATTGAGGAGGATGCATTGCAACCTCACTCAGAAGCGAAGGATAATGAGGATGCCGAAGAGCCAGAAATCGATGACTACTGCAAACAGTTTGTTGATTTCATGCAAGCTCAGTTCAACAGGAAATATGACCTCAGGTCCTCCAGGAAAAGGACCCGCACTCAAGATGAAGAGGAAGATGCACCCCAGAGATCAGCACCTGCACAGAAAGAGGCCAATACCAAAGAATCTTCCGATAGAGGTAAGAAGCCCCTTTACCAACCTTTGCAAGATGATAGTCACATGCCTTCCTCCTCTCAAGTAGCTGTGTCTCCTGTAAATAAAGCTCCTGTTAAAGAAGCTCAGTCTGCCTTGCCAAACAAAGAGTCCAAAGAAAATGAGGTCCAGATAGAAAAGCCCTCGTGTGCCTTCAGTTTGCAAAAGGAACTTGAAAAGGTCAAAATCCCTGTCCCTCTGTCTGAATTATTGAAGCAGCCTGCATATCAGTCACAAGTCTCCTCTTTCATTTCAGCTCCTGAAGTCCCACACATTCCAGACAGTCTTAATTTGCAAGAAGAAAGGCCTATGGTAGTGTTTGGCCCCCATGTCGAGGAATTGGACCCCTCTACCCCTCCTTTCTATGTTTCCCTAGTAATCCATGATTTACTATTACATAACTGTATGTTGGATTCAGGAGCATCCCACAATTTGATGCCCCTGTCTGTCATGGAGCAGTTGGGTCTCCAAATCACCCGTCCATATAAAGATCTCTACTCCTTTGACTCCAAAAGAGTGAAGTGTTTGGGCATGATCAAGGACCTAGCAGTCACCTTGGCTCAGATTCCTGCCAAGAGTGTGGTAATGGATATCGTAGTAGCTGACATCCCAGCTCGCTTCGGCATGCTGTTGTCTAGGTCTTGGGGGACCAGAATTGGAGGGTCAATCAAGCTGGATCTGTCATACGTCACCATCCCTGTCTTTGGGGGTCAAGAAAGGAGATTGTACCGAGAAACTAGGTTTGTCAAGACAGTCACAAAAGCAGGAGATTCAGTAAACTCCCCAGTTTACAGTAGAGATGGAGATTTTTCCTGTCTAATGTTGGAGGAAGATCAGGAATATGCTCATGAACCTACATTTTGTCAGATAAAGACCGAGCTATCAGAGCAGGACCGTGAATCTGATATCTGGACACTCCACTTTGATGGAGCCAATTCCAGAGAGGGAAACGGGGCTGGAGTGTTGCTTATCTCACCCATGGGTCAATGGGTCCCCCTCTCTTTCAAATTAGAATACGAGGCCACGAATAATGTGGCTGAATACGAGGCACTCATATTGGGGTTACAAACAGCAAGAAGCATGAAGATCCAAGGTCTAAAGGTGATGGGAGACTCAGAGTTGGTGGTGAGGCAGGTGAGAAATCAGTGTCAAGCGAAGCATCCGAGGCTAAAGGCCTATAGAAACGAAGTGTGGGACCTTGTGGAAAATTTCTTTCTGGCATTTAACATTTAGTTTATGCCCAGGGAGCACAACAGAATGGCAGACTCCTTGGCTGTAGCTGCTAGTACATTCCGCCCACCTCAGAACCCTCTTCTGAGATACGAAATTGAGGTAAGATACAGGCCTTCAATTCCTGATAATGTCAAGCACTGGCAGGTCTTCGAAGATGAGGAGCAAGTGAAGAGGTTTTTGGAGACTGTGGGGGAGTTTTCAAACTTAGAGATCGACAATTGTGAAGAGGAAGAAGTCGAAGACATTCCAGGGGACAAGCTAGAAGAGAAGATAGCTGGTCACAGATTCCTACAGCTAAAGGGAAATGTCATTCCCCGAGGATTGGTACCTCTGGAAAGGCTGTTCAATAAGGATGATGTCCCATTACAGCCAAACAAAATGTTGACTGAGGACCAGGTTGAAGATCTGAATCTGGGCACGAAAGAAGACCCAAAGATTGTGAAGCTGTCGAAGAAAGTCCCAGATGAATATAAACCATTGTACCAAAAGCTGTTTCAAACCTACAAAGACGTATTCGCCTGGTCATATCAAGATTTGAAAACCTTTGATATCAGTGTGATGCAGCACAAAATTCCATTGAAAGCCGATGCAAAACCTCACAAGCAAAAGCTCCGGCAGATCAATCCCCTGTTGTTACCATCGATTGAGCAGGAAATAAAAAAGTTACTGAAGGCTAAAATTATAGTGCCACTAAGGTATTCTGAATGGGTGGCCAATTTAGTCCCAGTACGCAAGAAGAATGGTGAAATCAGGTTGTGTGTGGATTTTAGAAACCTGAACAGGGCATCTCTAAAAGACAACTATCCACTACCAAAGATGGATCATATTCTGCAAAAGGTGGTAGGGGCCTCTAGAATGTCCATGATGGATGGGTTCTCGGGCTATAATCAAGTGGCCGTATTCCCGGAGGACCAGGAAAAGACAGCCTTCACCACGCCCTGGGGAACATTTATGTATGCCAGGATGCCATTCGGACTGATCAATGCAGGGGCTACGTTTCAGAGAGCGATGGACATAACTTTTGTGGGAGAACAGGATAAGTTCCTGGTGGTGTACCTAGATGATATAACGGTCTTTTCAAAGGATGATGTCGAGCATGTTCAGCATTTGCAGAAGACTTTTGAGAAATGCAGGAGGTATGGACTCTCTCTCAACCCTCAGAAATCTTTCTTTGCATTAGAAGAGGGTAAGCTCCTAGGACATATAGTAACTAAAGATGGGGTCAAAATCGATCCTAAGAGGGTAGAAGCTATAAACGGTATCTCTCTCCCCAGAAACAAGAAAGAAGTACAGGTATTCCTAGGACGGATCAATTTTCTCAGAAGATTCATTCCCAATTATGCCGAAATAGTCAGACACATCACAGATATGTTAAAGAAGGACAATGAAGTAAAATGGGCACCAGAATCAAGGCAGGCTTTTGCCAGGATCAAGACTGCATTTGCTGAAGCTCCAGTATTGGCAAAGCCTGACTTCACTGAACCCTTCATGATTTTCTCTTTTGCGTCACCTCACACGGTGGCGGGGGTCCTACTACAGAAGAATGGGGATGGGTATGAGCAACCCATTGCTTTCTTTAGTCAAGTTCTTCATGACGCAGAGCTGAAATACAACATACTTGAGAAGCAAGCTTATGCCCTGGTAAAGTCCTTAAAGGCCTTTCGCATGTACATTTTACAATCTCATGTGACTGCTTTTGTACCCGCAGCAGCAGTTAAGGACATCCTAGTGCAGGGAGACAGTGAAGGCAGAAGGGGGCGGTGGATTGCGAAGATACAAGAATATGACTTGGATATAAGGCCCACCAAGTTAATTAAAGGACAGGGGCTAGCGAAGATTTTATCAAAATCGAACCACCAAGCCCTGGGCATCCACTTATCCATGATCGCAGACGAAGCATCTCAGGAACAGACAGGGAGGCCAGAAGTGGAAATGGCAACTCAAAAAATACAGATGAAGTACCTCACTAGCCCCTGGTACAAAGAAATCGTTGAATACCTCCTGACACTTAGCTGCCCACCCAGCTGTGACAAGTCCAAATACAGAGCCTTGAGGCTTAAATCTCAAAAGTACGCCGTGGCTAATGGACAGTTATATTGGAGAGATCCGTCAGGCATACTGCTGTTATGTCTCATCGAAGGGGAGGTAGGGAACATCATAACCGAGTTCCATGAGGGGATCTGCGGAGGGCATTATAGCTGGAGGAGCACAGCTCAGAAAATTTTGAAGGCCGGTTTCTACTGGCCTAAACTATTTGGAGATGTCTTCACTTGGGTCAGAGCCTGTGACAAATGCCAAAAGTTTGCTGAAAAACAGAAGTTAGCCGCTTTACCCCTGATTCCTGTGCACGTTGATGAGCCTTTTAAGCAATGGGGTATTGACTTCATAGGTGAGATCCACCCTCCCTCCAGTGGGCAGCACAAATGGATTTTGACTGCTACAGATTACTTCACCAAGTGGGTGGAGGCCATCCCCGCACGAAATGCTACAGATACAGTGGTCATAAAATTCTTAGAAGAGAATATCATCTCAAGGTTTGGATGTCCTGCCAGAATAGTCATGGACAATGCTCAGGCTTTTAAATCTGTTAAGATGGTGAATTTCTGCCAACAATACAACATCACTCTGGGCCACTCCACAGCTTACTACCCCCAGGGCAATGGTCTTGCCGAGTCATCAAACAAAACACTGGTCAGAGCACTGAAGAAGACAATAAATGAGAACCAGAGAAATTGGGACTCTCAGCTGAAGTTTTCTCTATGGGCAAACAGGATAACCAGTAAAAGGGCAACAGGGAAGTCACCTTACGAACTAGTATACGGACGAGCAGCTGTATTCCCCATACAGTTGGCTCTACCTGTGGCTCGTTTCATGCAGGAGACTCAGGAAGAAGCTGATGGCACGACTAGAAGAATCAATCAATTGATTGAACTGGAGGAAACACGTGTTCAGGTGAATCAGAGGTTGGTGGACTATCAAGAGAAGATGAAAGATTTGTTTGACCAGCACACCAAAGACAGGAAGCTGCAGGTGGGGGATTTAGTGCTCCGATGGGATGTACGCAGAGCTGACAAAGGCAAACATGGTAAGTTTGACCCCCTTTGGTTTGGTCCTTTCAAGATCGCAGAGCAGGGAGGAAATAATACATTCAAGCTGGAAAATTTACAGGGGGATCTGTTGGAAGCCCCTGTGAATGGGCAATTCCTCAAACCATACTTCCAATTCTAAAGAAGGCTGGAAAGCCTGACTGTATTATATTGTATAATAGTTGCTATTCCGTTTTGTTTGTTTATCATCAATTACAGGCATGTCATGAAGATCTGTACACGGCACAGCTCTAGAAACTGAAAAGTGTTGTTCAAAGAAGGTCTACAGGCAGTCTGCGTAGTTCTCGACACGTTCGAGGACAAACGTGCCGTCCCCAGGTGGAGCCAATGTTGTTCAATTCTCAGCAATAGCCACGAAAGTCCCTAAAAGATGAACCGGTCACATTAAAGTTATATTCCAAGTAGCAAGTGTCAAATCAAATCAGGCCGAAAGGGAAAAAGGGTGGTAAAACGCACATATATTGACACCAATGGATAAATGGCGCTAAGTAAGGAGAGGCGGAACAATAGTTAATGACTGGCACAAAGGTAAGGGAGACATGCCTTTACAGATCAACTCATATACGAGAGAAGGCCTTTGATTATACATGACGGCAGTACGTAGAAATTCCGGGGGGGTCAAGCCGTGGGGAAAGGACAAGGCCCTTACCCCCGCGGAATTGCGACACGTGGCAGGGCTTCACGGCGGAGAAATAGTAACAGGGTTGGGCCAAGAGATTCTGTATTGTGGTGGAGTTAAGGTGGGCCCGCTCAGGTGAGGAAGATAAGCGTTAGTCCGGCAAAGGGGAAGTCCTACGTGTTAAAAAGTGGATAGCACATATGGAACAATGGTAAGGTAAGTCCATTAGGACAGCTGGTACTAAGGCCCGTACCAGCTTTTAACCCGACACGAGGCGCTCACCTATATCTAGAATTACCCAATCCCCACGCGCCACGTGTCTCAGTGTCAGTGTCCTTACGACACTTGCCCTCTGTTCTCTTACACTTTCACCTTTTAACCTAAACAGTCCTCCCGAATGGTAAAAACTCTCGTATTCCTCTCTGGTAAATTATTTTCAGGTAGTTTTCCATGGCGATTACCAAGTAGGGAAGAACGCCGGGTTTGCCCAAGTCACTGTCACAGTTCCCCTCGTCGTTTTCCCAAGCATTGTCACCCTCTGCTCAGGTAATCCATTTTCCCGACTTTGTTTCATTATTTTTCCCTTTCTCTCTTTTCCGAATTGTTGAATAACTGCCATGGGGAGAGGGACGCCCAAGAAGAACGAACCTGAAACTCCCCAACTCCATGAGTCTAGAAATCCTCCGGGTTTCGAGCCCCTTCGTGACTTGCAAGCGGGTATCTGTGACCCAAAATACCCTTTCGATATACGGAGCATCAAGCCCCTACTGTTCGGCCGCCACTGTAAAAGTGCTGATCGTTTCCGAGTTGTCGCGTCCGGCTTGTATCACTACATTACCCCCCAAGTCCATTCCTGTGTCGATTTTATTGTCTGGCTTAGAGACTCTTACGATTCACATCGTGATGCCTTCATTTCCCCTTAGGGTAGCATAATCTTCTCCCTTTCTCCCGATATTATAAGGCAGGCTCTTCGTTTCCCTCCCAGTGATGCCTACTTCAGTTTTAAAGACGAAACCTTGCTCGCACAGTTTAATAAACTGTCGAGGGAAGCCCTCCGTGCCTTCATAGCTGCCATAACCATCGATCAGGCGACGGCCCTACCTCCGGTTGAGCCTTTCCCATTGAGTCTGTTTAATGAAGAGGTCCGACCAGTCCTGTCCCTCATTGCCGGCCTCCTGGGAGAAGGGACCCCTGAAGACATTTCCTGGGTATGCATTCGATTCTTGTGGCTTATGACTCAGAATGGGGTTACACTGGATATTCCAGGTTTCCTATCTTTTACCATCCGGAACCAATTTCGGGAACTGGCCAAGGCCCGAAAGTTTCGTTTTTGTTCGTTGGTTTTCTACCTCTTCCTGTTCCAGCATGCAGACAAGTTTAATCATTTGGGGCTGGACCGGATGTATTCTGAAAATTCTCAGCGCAGGCCAGTCTTCGACTGGAATTTCTCCGTTCGTCAATTGCCTAAGGGGGAGGGTTACATCAGTTTCGTGAATACCTTCATGTCCATTGCTTACACCATCATTCACGACGCACCTTCCCCTAGGGTTTTCCCAGAGATGAAGCGCTGGTTACAGGCTGGGAAGTACCAGTGTACCGGCGATTGGTTTCTATCAGAAGAGTATACTGAAATCCGTGTCTATGGAGCCGAAGTAGCCCCCTACCAGCTCCCAGCTTTTCCTGTCCGACGAGTCTACGCCCTTGAATACATCCGGCAAGCCCTCAAGGCTGACCAGCTTCATTTCATCCCCGCTAAGAAAGGCTACATCCTGAAGCTTCCCGACAATATTGGCCCCTTTGTTGTAAATTCTAGATATGCCCTTCCGATTGTTGAGAAAATATTGCAGAACTTGGATCTGAAATTAGGGGAGAGTTGGGCTTATGACCCACGGGAAATTATCTCAAATAAAAGAAAGAGAAATAGGTCTGCGCCCTACGTTCATGAATCCAGGCCATTTCTGGAGTGGAAGGCTAATTAATTTCTGGAGTGGAAGGCTAATTATGAGGTCTGGCCTATGTTTTCGTAGATGGAGACGGACTCATCTGCCACAGGAGAAGAAGAAGAAGTGAACAAAGGGGGCAATGAGCAGGAAGCTGGTACTTCCGGAGCGCCACCACCCAAGAGGCAAAGGGTGGCCACTAGTGAAGCCGAGGTCATCGGGGAAGGGATAATTCTGGCGCCCCTCGCGAAATTTGGAGAGTATGATAAGAGCAAGGCAGGGATAGTGGTTCTAAGAGATAGCGTCGCCTCCTCTGGCTTCACTGAAGTCACTCAGGCCATCATCGAGCCTCCTCCTTCCAAGACAAAAGAAAGAGAGCTGGCCAATAAAACCGTCCGAGACAAATATAGGGCCGAACTAGGAGGTTTCGTTGAGAAATATCACACCAGAATCTCTGCCTCGGTTAATGCAGACACTGAAGACCTGATGCTTTCCATGGCCGAGGCTATCCTGGACCCGAATTCGGACGTCCCTAGCTACAAGGTGATTGAATTGGTTGTCGACATGAAGCAGGTTCCGGTACAGGACCTGAATGACTTTTTCCAGACAATCTGCGACATGATGAAGGATAAGATTTCGCAGATCACCCTTGCCTTAAAGAAGACAGAGCAAAAATACGACGTCCTGAACAACTCTTTTGCCGCAGAGCAGAGTGCTTGTCGTGCTAACGCATATCAGGTGCGAGTCCTTAAAGAGCAGATTAAGAGTTCAGACGACGGAGGGAAGGGAATGCAAGCGGCATTAATAGCCAAGTTGGAGAAGGACATTTCAGCGGCTCGGAAACGGTCTGGCATACCGGCTTCACATCCGATACAGACCGATGTACTGGTGCACGTGGAGGAGGAGAAAAACGAGCTGATGGCCAAGCTTTCCAGAGAGAGAGAGGAGAAAGAAAAAATGGTCAGAAGAATGGGAGATCTGGAGAGCAGAGCTACCGAGCTGCAGACCCGCTGGGACACGCACAGTTTTCATGCAGCCGAGACATCAAGTGGGACAGGATCAGCAACATCACAACTATCCATAGCTATGGCTGAGATAGAAGTGCTGGGGAAGCACACAACGACAGCCAAGCAAAAGGTGGAAGAACTCGAGGGCGCCCGTCATGGCTGCTCTAACTATTGAAGGGTCAACCAGCGGGAGGGAAGGAAAGAAGACTCGCGATTGAGCAACAACGTATCATCGCCGAGCCGAAGAGAGGGCAGAAGGGAAATATCACCCGTCGAGGCCGTGGGCTCGATCTCGGTCGATATAACGTGGCCGTGGACTCGTGGTAGAGTAGGGAGTCTTAACCATGATGGTAGAGAGCGCACCCACCCTTCCATACCTTGGCTGTGGAGATCGCAGAGGCCGGGATAATCAAGCACCCACAGAGCCCGGGCCGGAATTTATATATCTTTTCTCTATACACTGAGAGCGAATGACGTGGTAAAACATGACATTCCCAGCAGATTTATGGAAATCAATGAATGTCGAAAAATTATAGAGAAAGAGGAGGCTCGATCGGCAGCTTCAAAGGCTCTCCAACGGGTCGCAGACATTGTGGAACAGTTCAACAAGGTATGGAACGAAATCACCACTGCTGGCCTCCCTTCATGTTGGGAACCAAACGCTCCTGTCGTACTAATGCACCCCGACAAATACACAGCACTTCTAGAGGCAGAACGGGATCGGTCAGATCTTCAGATGGGCAAAGGAACTCAGCTTAAAGCTACTACCATCATCACAGCCCTACAGAAGGAGTTTAGTCTCCTCCACATGATCCGGTACCGTCTCCCCACCCACGCAGACATCCACACCTTCGGCGAGGCATTTACCAAGGTGGAGAGACTCTCAGAGATGTCAGAGCCAAATCCAGAAAGCCAGCGGAGGTTAACGCAGTTCCTGACTCAGCATGCCAGTCCTTCCACCGATGTACCTCCTCCAGCATCTACTAAAGCCTCGACCCAACAGCATTCATGACACCTTATGTTTCATTCATGACATGGCCTTAACGGCCTTTACTTTCATTTCAGTTATGTTTGATTTAAATTTCCGAGTGGGCGGTTTTTCCTCCCACTCTTGCATTTTTACTTTTACCTTGAAAAATGATCTACATTTTGGTTTTAAGTTTGGCCCAGGGCCTGTTACGCATGATGGAAGAGTTGCTTTCCCCATCATGCCATTTTGTGGTTTTGATAATGATTGTTAACAATTTTGAGCATGCGAGAAAGATATTTTCAGAAAATATCTTCTCGATGAAAGGCAGATAGAAGGCTATATAATACAGGAAAAAGAATGATACCGGGTTCCATTTCTTCAGAAAATTGATTGTATTAGAATTTCCTGTGCGTCTGCTTTGTGAACAATTTGGATACTGCCCGGAGGAGCCCATCGGGTTTCAATAATAAGAAGCTTTACTGTAATAAGGATTCCGGACACGGTTGTATGGTGGTGTGTGTGCCTCTCTATCGTTAGTTTCATCTTTGCTCATCTCTCTTATATTACATCCTGGAATGCGAGTGTCTTTTGTCTTTTGATATGAACTTATCGTGTTGATACTTATGTCAGTAGCAGTTTGACACTTTAAATGGCTCAGGAGTAATGTATTTTTCCATATGCATTTCACTCGTATTTCTACTATGTTGGTTGTATTGAAATGATATTAACGAAAGCTCTTGGTATGTGTGGATTCTTAGATATTTAAGCCCATTTGTATGCCATGAAGTTCTCCTTAGTATCATCTATGTGACAGCCGATATCCCCTTCTCGCTATACAGCTTCGCTATTGTTTATACTTACTTTCTCATGTCGTGAATCCTGTTGATCTGCCTTAAAATTGTCCTCCCATTTTTTATCTCAAAATACTAGCATTACTCTCATCTGTTTGTTACTTCAAATACCTCAAACTGTACGAAGTTCTGGTTCCATTTTAGTCTATTCTCTGTTTCAAAGAAGGTAGTGTAAGAGCTTTGTCATGTTAAGGGATGAAACGTTGTCTTAAATATCCTGCTCTCTACACCTCATAACATGTCCTAGGCACTGGTCTATAACAACTCTAGGCTGTCTCTAGGAGTTACAACACAGCAGATCACCCTGTAGGTTTTCTAACATGAAAGTATTGTTTCCTCCTTGATTCACAATTTTGAATGGGCCAAACCACAACCGATCAAATTTAGCATGCTTGCCTTTCTCTTCTCTTCGAACGTCCCATCTGAGAACCAAGTCTCCAATTTGAAATTTCCTATATTTCGCATGCCGATCAAATACATCCTTCATTTTCTCCTGATATTCTATCAATTTCTTATTCACCTGGTTCCGTGTTTCCTCTAATTCGACCAATTGATTAATTCTTCTGACCATGTCATCTGGTTCTTCCTAGCTTTCCTGCATAAAACGTGCTACCGGCAACGCCAATTGCACAGGAAACACAGCTGCTCGCCCATACACCAACTCATAAGGAGATTTCCCTGTTGCTCTCTTGCTGGTTATCCTATTCGCCCATAGAGAAAATTTTAATTGGGAGTCCCAATTCTTCTGATTTTCATTTATCGTTTTCTTCAAGGCCTTCACCAGGGTTTTATTAGAAGACTCTGCTAAGCCATTTCCCTGTGGATAGTAAGCTGTGGAGTGAGTCAATATGATGTTATACTGTTGGCAGAAACTTACAAACCTGGCAGACTTGAAAGTTTGTGCATTGTCAGTTACAATTATAACAGGACAACCAAACCTGGATATGATGTTTTCCTCGATAAACTTGATTATCACAGTATCTATAGCATTTCTTGTAGGTATGACTTCCACCCATTTTGTGAAATAATCTGTGGCTGTTAGTATCCATTTATATTGGCCACTTGATGGGGGATGTATCTCTCCTATAAAATCTAATCCCCATTTCTGAAATGTTTCATTCACATGAATAGGAATCAAGGGTAGAGCTGCTAATTTCTGTCTTTCTGCAAATCTTTGGCACTTGTCACATGCTCTGACCGAAACAAAAGCATCTGTAAATAATTTTGGCAAGTAGAAACCAGCCTTCAGGATCTTATGAGCTGTAGCCCTCCAGCTGTAATGTCCTCCACATATTCCCTCATGAAATTCTGTCATTATATTTTCCACTTCATTTTCTGTGAGGCATAATAGTAATATACCTGAAGGGTCTCTCCAATATAGCTGTCCATTAGCAATTGTGTATTTCTGGGATTTCATTCTTACGGCTCTGTATTTTATCTTATCACAACTTGGAGGGCAGCTAAGTGTTAAAAGATATTCAACTATTTCTTTATACCAAGGACTAGTGAGATATTTCATGTGTACCTTTTGGGTGGCCAGCTCTAGTCCTTGCTGCTCTTCTCCTTTTTCAAATTCTTCATTTGCTATCATGGATAGATTAATGCCCAAGGCTTGATGATTTGATTCATATAACATTTTAGCAAGTCCCTGTCCTTTAATCAGCTTAGTAGGCCTTATGTCCAAATCATACTCCTGTATTTTTGCAATCCATCTTCCTCTTTTACCTTCGCTATCCCCCTAAACAAGAATGTCTTTGACAGCTGCTGTGGGAACATATGCAGTAATGTGAGATTGCAAAACATAGGTTCTAAAAGCTTTGAGGGACTTTACCAGGGCATATTCCTGCTTCTCCAATATATTATATTTTAATTCAGCATCATGAAGCACTTGACTGAAGAAAGCTATAGGCTGCTCATATCCATCTTCATTTCTCTGCAATAAGACTCCTGCTACTGCATGGGGTGAAGCAAATGAAAATATCATAAATGGCTTCGTATAATTTGGTCCAGCTAGTACAGGAGCTTCAAAAAATGCCTGTTTTATCCTGGTGAATGCATCTCTAGACTCCTGGGACCATTTCACCTCAATGTCCTTTTTCAACATATCAGTTATATGCCTAACTATCTCAACATAGTTAGGAATAAACCTTCTCAGAAAATTGATTCGGCCTAGAAACACCTGCACTTCCTTCTTATTTCTGGGTAAAGGAATACCATTTATAACTTCAACTCTCTTAGGGTCTATTTTCACACCATCTTTAGTTACAATGTGCCCTAAGATTTTTCCCTCATCTAATGCAAATAAAGATTTTTGAGGATTGAGGGAAAGGCCATACCTTCTGCATTTTTCAAAAGTTCTCTGTAAATGCTCAATATTCTCATCATCATTCTTGGAAAATACTGTAATGTCATCAAGATAAACTACCAAAAACTTGTCCTTCTCTCCAACAAAGGCTATGTCCATTGCCCTCTGAAAAGTAGCTCCTGCATTAATTAATCCAAATGGTATCGTGGCATACATAAATGTTCCCCATGGTGTAGTGAATGCAGTTTTCTTTTGATCTTCTGGGGACATAGCTACCTGATTATAACCGGAAAAGCCATCCATCATTGACATTCTGGATGCTCCCACCACTTTCTGCAGGATGTGGTCCATCTTAGGCAGTGGATAATTATCCTTTAGAGATGCTCTATTTAAATTCCTGAAATCCACACACAACCTTATTTCTCCATTTTTCTTTCGAACAGGAACAAGGTTTGCTACCCATTCTGAGTATCTCAATGGCACAATTATTTTGGCCTTTAGTAGCTTCTTGATTTCTTTTTCAATAGAGGGAAGCAGCAGAGGATTTATCTGTCTGAGCTTCTGCTTATAAGGCTTTGCATCTTCCCTCAAAGGAATTTTATGCTGCATTATATTAACATCAAAAGTTTTTAGGTCCTGATAGGACCATGCAAACACATCTTTATAAGATTGGAACAACTTCAAATATTTTTCTTTATATTCTTCTGGGACCCTTTTAGATAGTTTCACAATTTTGGGATCAACATAAGTACCCAGATTCAAATCTTCTACTTGTTCTTCTTCTACCGCTTTATTTGGCTGCAATGGAATATCATCTTTGTTAAATAATCTTTCTAGAGGCACCAAACCTCTAAGTATAAAATTTCATTTCAGTTGCAGCACTTTATTACCTGCTATTTTCTCTTCCCATCTGTTTTCTACAATATTTTCAGCTTCCTCTTCTTCATTACCATCAATCTCCATATTGGAGAATTCTCCCACTGTCTCCATGAATCTCTTCATATGTTCAACATCTTCAAATACCTGCCAGTGCTTAATATTATCTGGGATAGATGGCCTATAACGTACCTCCACTTCGTATCTTAAAAGTGGATTATGAGGAGGATGGAATGTACTGGTAGTTACAGCAAGAGAATCTGCTATTCTGTTTTGCTCCCGGGGCATGAACTGTATGTTAAATGCTGAGAAGAAATTCTCCACCATGTCCCATACTTCGTTTCTGTAAGCTCTTAGCCGAGGATGCTTGGTTTGGCATTGATTTCTGATCTGCCTTACCACTAGCTCAGAGTCTCCCATGACTTTTAGACTTTGGATGCCCATGTTTCTAGCTGTCTGCAGTCCCAATAAAAGTGCTTCATATTCGGCTACGTTATTGGTAGCCTCATATTCCAATTTAAAGGACAGTGGTACCCATTTTCCTGTAGGAGAGATTAATAACACCCCAGCTCCATTGCCTTCCCTTGAATTTGCTCCATCAAAATGCAAAGTCCAAATTTCTGATTCTTGATCCTCTTTAGGCTGCTCAGCTTGAATTTGACCAAAAAGGGGCTCATGAGCATAATTTTGGTTTTCTTCTAACATCAAACATGAGAAGTCTCCCTCTTTATTATAAACTGGGGAATTCTCTGAGCAGTCAGCGTTAGTTACCATTTTAACAAATTTAGTCTCCCTGTATAACCTCCTCTCCTGACCTCCAAAGACTGGGACAATAGCATATGTCAAATCCAATTTGATTGACCCACCAATTTTTGTACCCCAGGACCTTGACAGCAACATGCCAAAGCGGGCTGGGATATCAGCAACCACAATGTCCATGACCACACTCTTTGCTGGAATTTGGGCCAAATTGACCACTAAGTCTTTAATCATTCCCAAGAATTTAACCCTTTTGGAATCAAATGAATATAGGTCTTTGTATGGTATGGAAATCTGCAGTCCTAGTTGTTCCATGACAGACATAGGCATAAGATTATGGGAAGCCCCAGAATCTAACATACAATTGTGTAACAGCAGGTCATGAATAACTAGAGACACATAAAAAGGAGGAGTAGAAGGGTCTATCTCCTCGACATGTGGGCCAAAGACTACCATGGGTCTTTCTTCTTGAAGATTTAAACTATCAGGCACGATTGGTATTTCAGGAGGGAGCATGAAGGAAGTGACTTGAGACTGATATACAGGTTGTTTTAATAGTTCGGTCAGGGGAACAAGAATCTTAATTTTCTCAAGTTCCTTTTGCAGATTGAAAGCAGGTGGGGGCTTTTCTATCACAACTTCTTTTGATGCTTTATTTTTAGCTGAAGATTTAATTTCTTTTGACACTGACTCAGCATTAGGAGGATTGACCATTTTTGAAGAAGAAGGAATCTGATCATTAGGCTGCAAGGGAGCATTTAGAGGACTCTTACCTTTTTCTATGTTTCTCTTTGTTGATGATTCCTTCTGAGCGAGTGCTTCTTTCTGAGGTGGCTCCTCTTCTTGTCCTTGAGTTTGGGTCCTCTTCCCTGAAGACCTGAGATCATATTTTACATTGAATTGGGCTTGCATGAAATCAACAAATTGTTTACAATAATGATCAATCTCTGCTTTTTCTTCTTCGTCTTGCAATGGGCATTCTATATCATCATTATTTGAAAAGGCAAGATTTGAATCTTCTAATCCATAAGCGGTGTCTTCAATGGAGTTATCTGTTGGACCTTCTAGGTACAAGGGATGTGGTACCTGGTCTTGTTGTTCCTTTGTTTCTCTCGGCAATATCTGCAATGGTGGTCTTTTATACTGGGGATTGTATCCTCTGTTTGGAGCATTATAGAAATTCTTGGGAGCTGCATTTTTAGCCTCCAACTCAAGCTTGACCATATTCTTAATAATCTTGCTTATTTCATCCATTTTATCTGAATCCTTATCTTGATTAGAGGTGGAAACCTCCTCTTTGCCTCTCCTCCTAGTATCTTGTTCAATTTTTCCCTTCAGTTTCTCGGTGGAGGCAAAATTTGCTTCCAGCTCCAGAGCATCCGACTGAGCATCATCTAAAGTGGCAGGTTTTCTTTCTCTCAATGAGAATCCAAAATCAAAATCAAAGGCTGCTATAAAAACTATCTTAGCAGCTGCTTCGTGGGGCTTCATTTCAGGAGGCAGGCTTAAATATAACTTGTTGAATCTTTTAATGAACTCTGACACTCCTTCATTTTGCTTCTTCTTCAAAGTATTAAATTCAGTAAGACACTGACCATAATCTTTCTTTTCTCCCCACTTCCTGAGAAAAGTATTCTCCATCTTGTCCCAGGTGGTCACAGAACGATTTCCCAATGTCTTGAACCATTTTCTGGCTTCACCCTCCAAAGATTGAACAAATAATCTTAAGACCACATCCAAATGTTCAACATTTAAGTTTTCTGCAAAAGAGCAGAAAGTCTCAAGATGTTTCTGAGCATCAATTTCATTTTCACCATTGAATCTTGGTAGAATCTTCAAATAATCCTGTGGCATATCATTCAGCACTTGGGGTAAATCTAGTGGAGCATATTTGTTCAATAGAAAAGTAGGAACATTAGCCATTGGAGGAGGTGGGGGTTGTGCAACAATCTGAGCTACAGATGAAGGAAGGGGAGTAGGAGGAAGTGGGGTATGAACAATAATGGGAATGTATTGTATGGAAGTTTGAGGCGTAGCTGGGAATAATTCACGGTTAACAGCAGCTACTTCAGTAACTTCTTTAATTTCCTCAGCCTCGGGAGTAGGATGAGAATCTTCTTCAATCCAGGCCCTTCCTCTACGTGGATTTTCTGAGTAAAACTCGGGATTTTCTATTCTGATTTCTTGAGAAGAAGAGGGCGGATAATCTTCAACGGAATATTCAGGGTTTTCAGCACGAACTGATTTCCTCTCCTTCCAAACTCTTTTATGAATGATCTTCTCTGGGTCAGACACGTAAGGTGTCTTTGATTGAGATGTATCTGACCTCAAATGCGGCTTACGAGGAGCCAGGACTACCAATAAATTTATCAAATGAAAGCAGTGGAGTCGCCAAGGTGAGAGATACGCAACTCTTCAACTCTCTGTGCTCACCTGATTAGAGAGTGAAAACAATTTGTCGAGGCCCAGGGAAACTGATATTCTTGAATTTGATCCCCGGCAACGGCGCCAGAAAGATGTTGTGGACAATTTTTTCACCCCTAGAGACAGTCTAGAGTTGCCATAGACCAGTGCCTAGGACATCTTAATATAGCAATGAGCTCATTATATAGCTTGGGTTGTCATTCCAAAAGCTCTCTTACTATCTCTTGTTAAAAAAGGAAATTAGTTTAAATGGGACCAATCTCTCTCAGAAGCTGATACAAAGATAAGAAAAGTGTAAGAACATCATGCAAAACTCCAATACAAATGCGTCAGACAGTTAAGAGACAACTTACTGCAAAGAGGGCCAGTTCAGATAATATACCACAGAAATCAGATATCAGGAAGTGAGTGCAGTGGGGAAACATGAAGAAGATATTAGTTAACATGAGACTGATACCCAGATACACAACAAAATCACATATGGGCTTATCCAACTAAGAATCCATACATGACAATGGCGTTTTAAAAGCACCCTCCTCAAGTAACTAATATAGCAGAAAATATGGATAAGATGAACATGGAACAGTATATCATGACTAGGCCTATTTAAAGCGCTTGACTAACCCCAGTATGGGCATCAACTAGGATGAATCCTTACTCAAGATTAGTGAGCCACTCGCATTCTAGAACATGATACAAGAAGATAAATAGCATGAAATGAGATATTATATTAACACATATGAGAAAATTACATACTGTGAGATACCAAAGACTAGAATCCTCATTACAGTTATAACTCCTCCTCACTGAGACCCTACGGGCTCTGAAACTTCATACAAAAGTGTTACAAAATGTATACAAAATCCTTTTCACTGCACATTTTGCTGATAGAAATCTGGAACCCCTCTAATGTCTTATTTCTGGGTTTTATAGAAAAGATAGAGAATTATCGAGAAGGAGGTAGCTGGAGCACATTTAATGACTTAATTTGAACAAAATGGCGGAAAACATTCGCACCCACACTGTGAATGACTAAATATGAATGACTGCACTTTACCATCTTCCTTTAGAAATGAATGCTGGGGGATGAAAATCCCCTTATAAACAAGACACAAATAATAAAATATACAAATGTTATGTACTTGGCTGGAGGAAAATTTGCTGCGATAAAACCTTGAGGTTGCTTGCAAGAATAAATGAACTAGGAAGAAGATCTCTTCATAGACATGGCATAAGATAAAATCTTCATGAACCTTCGATACTTTCTTGAGAAGAAAATCAGCCGAAATATAATCTGTAGGGTATGATTTTTAATGTATTGTACCCTCGGCTTGATCTAGAAAATCTCTGGTCCGATACCCTTGTCTTTTAATACCAGATATGAGCTCATAATCTTCAATGAGGTTGTTGAAATCTTTAATTCTTTGCTGATGTTCTTTGCAGGAACATTTGTATCCCCATACGCTAACCGACATCTTTAAATTTTCCTTGGAGAGTTCGAAAGATTTTAAATCCTGCTCCTGTGATGGATGTCTTATCATAGTGGCTTTCAGGACCCTTCTTCATAATGACAGCTTCAATTGAATTTCCTTCTGAGATGCTCTATTGCTGCAGCCAAGAATGTGAATTAAAACATCTTTCCGTTTGTTGAAACCCTGAAAAATCCATCAATACATTAGAAAAACCAGGCTCAGGAGTAAGGGGCGTGGAGGTGGAGATAGTGTTGATGTCACAGACATGGACAGATGACAAGAACACACAGGGTGGCAGAGGAAATACGATGGAGGCTTTGATAAATAGACGGAATGTGGATTTTCCACGTAAAACAGTATGAACGTGATGACTGAGTAAAACGACGAATATGAATGAAAAAAATACATATATATGCGGCGGGGAAGAATACTACGGACACGCGAGAGGATGACACATGGGCGTATGAAGGACAGGTGGGAGGGTGACTTGGCTGCGGAGTCAACAGGCAGAGAAGACTGGATTCTAGGCCATTAGATTTTGGAAGACAGATCAACGACTCGAAGGCGATGGGAGCAGCGTAATGGTGGGTCACGGGACACAACGGACACAGGTTAACGTGCGAGCATCTTTGGAAGGTATCCGCCATTGGATTGAGGCTGACAGATCCAACGACGCAGGTGAGTTCCGCGGCCGAGCCATTTACCAACCTTTAACGCGCGAAATGGTGGTTTTTCGGGCCCGTACCAAAGACACGCGGCACGCGTTCGTTGGAATCGCTGCCCCCATAGAGAATACCGCCATCTCGGTGGAGGTGGTGCGGAATTAACCGCTGGTTTTGGAAATGGGTACGGGTGAGGGGACCACCACATAAAACAATCGTCGCTCCGTTGATTGGCTTTGAATCTGACAGTTACAATTGCGCCCAAAAACATTTATTGTTAAGCTCCCTTTCCTTTTGGCATGGGGTTTTGCGCTCGGGACATATGGCAACCAAAACGGGGAAGGCTAAAATCTTTGGGGCAGGGCCTGATAAGTTTTAAATTATGGGTTTTAACCTTTGCAAGGTGGATTTTTCGGGCGGAAGTAGTAATATTAAACGGGAGCATGAGGATTTTAGGCCACGGCAGGGGTTTGGAATAGATTCGGATGAGGCAACGGACCAAAAATCTATAGGCAAGGGTCAATATGTACAACACAAGGGAATTTGACTTTGTTGGGAAAATTGGAAGATTTTTAAACATCAGTTGCATTAGTAGCAATGGTTTATTGGTTTCCCCCTTGCTTATTTTTCTTCTTCTTCTTCTTCTTCTTCTTTTTAGCCTCCTGGTTAATACAATCCACACTTTCACTAGGTGAAGAGGAAGAATGAGGTGAAGAAACATGTGAAGAAGGAGAGGGGTAAAATTTAGGATCAACATGAGGTTGACACTATTCAAGCAGAGGCGAACTTGGTTGAGAAGCATCTTGGACATTTGGAACCATGGGGGTTGAAAATAACCAAATTGACAAACCAATGGTTAATCTTGGGAGGGAAAACATTGCCATATAGTGATCTGAATTGATTGCATTAGTTTTTCTATGCTAAATGTCTTTTCAGTTCATAAACATGTGAATACTTGTCTCATTAGTTTGCTTAAGGATTGAGGATTTTAACCATGAATTGTAGATGATTTTTGGTGAATTAGAAACTTAAAAAAAGCTTAAATAACATTGAAAATAAGTGTAAAATAGAGAAATAAGTCACCACATATAATTTACACAGCAGGCATGATGAAGTAGTTCACCCCTCCTAGGCTACATCTGCTGGTCCAGCTCCCAATGGCATGTCCATCTTTCATAAAGCTCAAAAATTTTCAAATACATGTAGTTACAGTGGTCTGATGACTATTTTCTCTACAGAAATCACTCCAGAATGCTCCAATTAGTCAAAAATGACTCTTCATTCACTCTGAATGGGCGAAAATTGAGTCTCCTACTCTTTTTCCCACTTACACCTAGAAAAACTCCACTAAAAGTGGAGAACTCCACTTATCTGGAGTTAAAATAGCCAATTCCGCCTTTTTGGGTGCACTCGCCAAACCTCAGTCGAAATTAAATATGGAATTAACTATTCAGTTTGGGCAGTTGGGAACATGCCACCCCAAATCATGGTCTTCTAACCTTAAGCGGAACTCTAGGTGGAACTCCAATTATAAACTGTGGTAGATAAGCTCGAACCGGATTTGACGACGTGGATTTGGTTAACCGCGCAGAGGATTAACCATTACTATTGCATGTGAACATTGTTTCAAATATGCTGGCAGAATGTGGGTTGGATTATCATATAGACCATGGAGTTTTATGTTATAGTTGCAATGTTTGTGTGACCACTAATGTGAGGACCGCTGGAGGGTTGGGACCGCCAGCGGTTCTTAACCCACAAAATCCAGTACACTAAACTTGAAATAGAACCTGACAACAATATGGGTAATAAATAAACATGTAGCCTGGGTGGTGTGGCGTGTGCATGCTATGCCAAAGGTTGTAGGGTTGAGCCCTGTGGACCTCACCCAAAATTTTATCATATGGTTCAAGGGCCACGTGGTGTCCTCAAGGCTAGCCATGTGGGACCTCCTGATTGGCCTTCAAAACGTAAACGTGCAACCATTTGACCAATAAAATTGCGCCACTTGTCATCCTAGGTTTGGTTCTGAGGAAAGGAATATTCCTCAAAATATTCCCTTTTGTTGATTGTACCTCCACCTTACTAATTATGCATCCCAGTCAAACTTGTTGCAATTTTACCTATTTGTCATTTTGATCAGAACGTGACATCTCCCTCATACGACATCGGTCTTTTGAACTGCTTAGGACATTGGAATTAGGAAGACAAGATCTACGCAACCATCCTAGTTTCAACCCATTCCCGTAACTTTAAATTTTGAGCAAAATTTATGAACTCCTTATCATGTCAGACATTGGGTTCAATGCTCCTCATGTGTTTCATGACATGCACTAACCACCTCTTGTGGATCCTAACTCTGGCGATTGTAGCAGAGACTAATGCCTGCGGGTTTTGGTCTAACGACAACCATGATTCCAACAATTGGTTTCAGAGTGACAGGTCTTGAGTTTGAAACTCACTCGGCTTGCATTGGGGGGGAGATTTTTGGACATTGGGTTGAACACTCCCCGTGTGTTTCATGACATGGACTAAGCACCTTTCATGGATCCTAACTTTGGCGATTGTAGCAGAGACTAATGCCTACAGGTTTTGGTCTAACGACAATCATGATTCCAACATATCACTCCTCCCCATTGAGATGCTTTTGGACCCTAAAAGACTCTATTACCCCTTCATTAGATGAGGGTACAACTCCCTCACCTTTCCAATCTTCTTCCACTTTGCCTTGCTTCGTTTATTGCCTTTGAGCCCAACTCGAAGGTAGTCAACACTTCCCCTCTTGGATGCTCTTGTCCTCGTATCAAGAATTGTATCTTCTTTGATCTATCCATAAATTATGGCGAGAAATATTCAATATAAGGTAGTTGAACATCACTTACTTGATCATCAATCAAAGGCAGCTCATATAAACGTAAGTTTTCAACACTAACAACTGAATACATTTGCATATAAGAAGGAACGTCAAGTTGAAATGCATTATTACCAAATTGCTTTATGATCTTGAATGGACCATAGTGAATGGGCTTGAGCTTTTTACCTTCCCCTTGCATCCTTTATTTGCTAATATGAAACCATACCTCATCTCCCTCTTGAAACTTGTGATTAGCTCTATGTTTTTCATGCCTCTCTTTGTATTTTCTTTGACTTTTCTCAAGTTGTTCTTGAATTTTTTGATGTATAATATTAATTTTCTCAACGAACTTTCGAGCCTTGTCAATATCACTATGTCCATGAATTGTAGAATCCTTCCCAAAGATCAAGTCTAATGGCGATTTTGGCAAATACCCAAAGCATACTTCAAAAGGTGATGTTTGAGTTGAAGAGTGGTTTGCCGGGTTGTAAGCGTGTTGAATGCAATGCAAATGCTCATCCCACAACTTAGGATGTTTGTTAAAAAATCCTCTCAATAGATGCATAACGGTTTTGTTCACCACCTCGGCTTTTCCATCTGTTTGCGGATCAAAGGCAGTAACATTTTTCAACTTTGTGTCCATCATAATCCATAGATTTGACCAAAAATTCCCAATGAACCTAGAATTCCTGTCACTAAAAATGGAATTTGACAATCCAAAATGAACCCAAACATGTTGAAAATAAAGTTCAGCAGTTTGTTCAGCAGAATGGTTCTCTTACATGGCATAATTATACACATTTTACTAAATCTATCCAAAACTACAGAAAGATAATCATGTTGTTTTCTTGACATAGGTAGACCTCCAACAAAGTCCATGGAGACACTCTCCCATGGCCTTGATGGTACTGGTAGTGGCATGTACAACCCAAGCTTCTTATTACTAGGCTTACTTGTTGCACACATAAAACAACCTCTTATAAAACACGACACACTATCTATCATGCGAGGCCAATAGAAATACCTCTATAGATGCGCCAGTGTTTATCTTACCCTAAAGTGTTCAACAATAAGAGATGAATGAGGTTCTCTCATGACACTTAGCGTCTCTCCTTGTGGTATACATAGCTTGCCCAAATGAAACAACAAATTTCTATGCATGTGATAATATTTTTCTTCAACTTCATTCCCTCCACTCAAACTAGCATACACATATTGAAAATCAATGTCATGTGCATATTGCTCTATGTAACTTTCGTGTACAACATAATCATTTTTTAGTAAATTAAATGCACTACTAATTGGTCTTGAAAGCATATCGAAACATTTATTGAAAATACCTTTCTTTTACCTTATAACCAAGTGAAACTGTTGAAGAAATCCCATCCACCTGAAATGTCTTGATTGCTACAATTTTGTTTGTGACTGCAAGTACTGTAATGGTTGGTGACCGGTATGTACAATAGTTTCTTTACCCATCAAGTAGTGTTTCCACTTCTTGACACTTTGTACCAACGCATATAGTCATTTTTCATATGTAGGATGATTTTTTACAGCACCATTAAATTTTTCAGAATGAAAAGCGATAGGCTTACCATGAAGCAAAAGTATTGCGCCCATGGCATACTCACTAGCATAGGTTTGAATCTCGAATGACTATCTCAAATTTGGTAATGCAAGCACTGGAGCTGAACTGATCTTGTATTTTAAAGCTTTGAATTCTTTCTGTTGTTTGCCTCCCCATTGGAATCCTTTCTTCACACTTGTCACTACATGCATAGGAGCTGTGATGGAAGAAAAGTTAGCAATAAAATTTCTCCAATATTGAGCTGCACCTAAGAAACTTATTACCTCGGTTACTATTTTGGGTGTGGGCCAATTCACAATGGCTTCCATTTTATAAGGATCAATTCTTAACTCTTCTCCTCCTACAGTATGTCCCAAATAGACCAAATAAGTCTTTCCAAACTCACACTTTGACATCTTAAGAAACAATTTCTCTTTCTGCAAAATATCAAGCACTCTATTCACATGCAAGACATGATATTCTCTTGTTTTCCTAAAAATTAATATGTCATCTAAGTACACAATCACAAATTCATCAAGAAATGGATGCAAAACACTATCCATAACACGCATGAAAGTTTCTGGTGCATTACACAAACTAAATGGCATAACAAGCCACTCAAAGAGTCCTTGTTTGGCTTTGAATGCAATTTTCCATATACCACTTTCTGCAATTCTTACTTGATGATTTCCACTTTGTAAATCTAACTTGGTGAAAAAATTTGCTTCTTTCAGTTGATCAATAAAATCATATATTCTTGGGAGTGGGTAATGATTATTTACCGTAATCTTGTTCAAAGCTCGAAAATCTACACACATGTGCCACGTCCCATATTCCGTTGGTATCAAGACTATGGGTGAACTGCATGGTGAGGTGCTTGGACTTATCATTCCTTTTTCCAACATCTCTTTGATTTTCCTCTTTATTTCAACATTTTCCATTATCTACATGTGATACATACCGATGTTTGGAAGAGGACAATCTTGTTGCAACTGAATCTCATGTTGAATCTCTCTTTTTGGATGAAATCTTATTGGCTTATAAAACATCTCATGATGTGCATTAAATACATCATATAAACCTAATTTCAGCTTAGGATCACATCCCTCAAATTATTCATGATTAACATCAGCTTTAGGCTTAATCATAAGAAGAACAAAATTTTGACTTGAATTTAATAGCCTCTTTACCTGTCCAACATTTGCCATAGCAATATTTGTCTTCCTGCAATGTGCTATAACAATGAACTCCTTGCCATATTTTAATAAATGATATATTTTCTAATGGTGATGGAAGATCACTTTCCTATCATACAATTAAGGACTCCCCAACACAATAATTGTTATGTCAAATAGAACCCCATCTAATTCAACTGTGTCAACAAAATTTGCAGTGATTGCAAACCGCAATATACATTTCTTTGAAACTTTTGAATTTGAATCCTTACAAATCCAACCTAAAGGATATGGTTTTGGATGTGGTATGGTCTCAAGGTTAATTTTCTTGACCAATTCTTTAGAGATTATTTTTTCTTGTGACCCACTGTCAAATAATGTGTCAATCTTGGTATGTTTGGATATGACTCTCACATGAAACAATTCTATTCTTTCTTCTTCATTTGGAGCATGCATGTGAAATTTTGATGTACTAGTACTGGGTTTATTTTCAATTCCTTTTCCCTTCATTTTCTTCAATCCCATGGTTGTAATCTTAGATTCATCACCTAAATCATATTGAGTTGGAGTAGCAATTTTTTGTTCCCCTTTGTTATTGGGTTTCTTTGGCCTCATTTTAGGATATAATTTCCAACAATGAGTTTCATCGTGGGCTTCTTTTGAACAATGTTTACAAACCACTTTTTCTCCCTCTTTCTTAACAGATGAATTTTTTTTTCTTTTACCTTTTTAGGTCTTCTCCTTGTTTTTACCCTTAAAAGGTTTCTTTCTACCCTCTTTAGAAATTTTCTCCCCTCTAGCTTCTAGATGTGTGGCCTAAACACATACTTCATCTAGACCGGTGGGGATAAAAAGGAGAATAGTGTTGGGTCAATTTACTGTTGTAAACTAACGCAATTATTTATTATCAATTCAAGTTGGTGAACGTAGAAGCATTCCAAAAGTATATGGGTTTCAGTTATGATCAATTTAAAAGACGGTTTATTGATGATTAGCGAAATGCATATTACAAATATAAATCTACCTTAATTAATTTCTAAACAATAAATCAAGATACATAAAATAATAATTGAAGAGGCTCTTTTCTAAGAGGTCCCGGTTGTCCTACATCATTGATTTCATTCTATCATTGACATTATTGTGAAAGCATAAATTCAGGAAAAACAGGAAAAGTTGAATCTAATTTCTAAACAATAGACCAATATACATGAAATAATAATTGAAGAGTCTCTTTTATAAGAGGTTCTGGTTGTCCTTCATCATTTATTTCATTCTATCATTGATATTATTGTGAAAGCAGAAATTCAGGAAAAACAGGAAAAGATAAATCTAGTTTCTAAACAATAGACCAAGATACATGAAATAATAATTGAAGAGTCTTTTTTCTAAGAGGTCTTGGTTTTCCTTCATCATTGATTTCATTCTATCATTAATGCTATTTTGAAAACATGAATTCAGAAAAGCAGGAAAAGATGAATCTTAATTTTGACCTCTTAATCATAGTTTTGAACCCTTAATCAGTTAGAAGAAGTATTTAACTTAAATACTGGTATGTCTCTTCATATGCAGGAAAGAGACAAGATTAAGATCCATCAGAAATCAAAGTATGTAAAGGCATGTGAATATAAACAAATCAAACATAAGCAACTAATTTAGAAATTGCAGCTACGAAATGAAATAAGAAGTGCACTTAGCTCGGTGTGGGGGCACTGCACCCTTGCCTCGCACACTAAAGGTAAAATCAGCTACTTAAGAATTCAAGCAATCAACCATCATGTAACATCATTAGAATATGATAGAACAGATCTTCAATTATGTCTCCAATTCTCAGAAATAATAATAATAAGTCATACAAGTTCCAATATCGAAGCCTTCAAAGTGTGAGGCTTAAATAGATAAAATATCTAACAAGCTCATATAAAATAACTCAAGTAATCATAACTATCCTTATTCTATCATATCAGGTCAAATTCTTCTATCATATCCATCATAATCTGGAAAATCCCACAAAATAAGAGTTTTGACCTAGTTTCTAGGGATCCTCCATAAACACTGGTCCTGTTTGATCGCCTTTGACTGGGCCTATTGAAGCTCAATATGAATATGCCAAAGGTGTACTTTACTCCTAGTTCCTGAGATTTCTAGAAACAATATCCAGCTTGAGCCCAAGTATCCTGCACATATACAAACCATAATTCTATTACGAGAATTTCTGTTGCTGCCCAAAAATGCACTTAAATTCCATTTTTTACAAAAACATCTAATAATTGAAAAACATAAATTAAATACCTATATATGAATATTTGGGTGAATTTAAGGTGAATATGATGGTAGATATATGGATAATGTGGAAAAATAAAGTGTAATTCCTAAACAAAAAGAGATAAAAAAATAAGGGCCAACATCTCCCCAAAACTGAAGATCAAGCATGTCCTCATGCTTGTTGTTTCCTCTTTGACCTTCGGAGCCCTAATGATGATCCTATCCCTGATCCTGAAATCTCATGTTGTGTTGTGTGCAAAAAAAAATACATTTCCTTACCCTGCTCTTATTTGTAGATGGAATTTTTCACGTTATGTTTCTCATACCTAGCTTTCCAAGAGTTTTTCTATTGAAGCCACCAGAAAACATGTGAGTAGAGAAGATTGTTTTTGTTTTTCATCTTTCCCATCTCCTCATTAATCTGCTCATTCTCCTTAACCAATTTCTCATTGGTTAGTTTATAATTTTCATTCTCCTCTTTCAAGTTTCTTTCCATGATTTTACTTATTTCTAAGCTATCAGTCAGCTCTTTAATTCTGGAAAGATTTTGATCTCCCCCCTTTGAATCTCTAGAAATGGAAGTAGCTTATACTTCATTTTTTCCAAAGTAGGAATATTTATCTAAAGAATCCTCATACACTTGCTATTGCAATCTTTCAAGATTTTCATTGGCCTGTTTTTTTATAAGAGAAGTTTCCATGATTTGTATTTCTTGTTTAGCTAAATGTTTCTTTCTCTGCCTCTTGGAAATAGTTAAGAAAGATGTCTCTTTTTCTAACACAATTTCCCCCTATTTCTTCTTTGATATTTTTGATGGATAAAGAGATGTATGCATGATGTTCCTAGTTTCTTCTATGGATTTAAGTTTGTTTTCCACAACATGTTCTGCAAACCCATTTTCAACTATGAAATCCTCCCAAACCATCCCTTTTATTTTCAACTCATGATCTACAAAATTTTTGATGAGTCCATGGTGAATAAATTGAGCTTCTTGTGGTTTAGCTTCTGATTTTATGCTTTCAATCATTTTCTTCAAGTCTTTGTAGAAGAAATACGGCAAATTTACCCTTATGTCACCCTTGATGTGTTGTAGCTACCTCACATGGTAGAGGTGTACTACACTAAATCTAGCATCACAAGTGAAGAATTTCTGAATAATCAACACTAATTTTGTCCATGGTTCATTGAACCATTCTCTTGGAATACATTTTGATTTATCAAAGGAGCCTTTCCTATTTTTATCTAGGAAAAATGTCTAGCCCTTATCTCCAAAATGTAAGCCTTTGTGATATAATTCTCCTGAAAATGGAAAATGTAATGCTTCATAGATATACTCAGGAGTTAAAGGAATAAGCATGTTGCCCACTATGGTTTCATTCTGTCTGAAGTTATTTACAAACTTGTTTGTGAGCCTCTCATTATGACCTTTGAATTTTTGTATAAAACCTATCAACCCCGACTGATAAAGTTTTTCCACTATTTCTCTATTCCATTGTTCTATTTGAAAGTCTTTAGGCTCTGCTCTTGAGGCCATTTGTTCTAAAAACCATTTTATATGACCATCCCTTGTCATTAACTTCATTTTGCAAACAAAAATTTAAGCACAGAGTGTAACTATGGTAGTAGGCTTACCTTTTTTCTTCACTGCCTTTATCAACCAACCAATCCTGTGTTTTTTCTCTTTTGAAGAATGTGATTATACTGTAAATAAACAAAATAATTTGATAGAAAAGGTCTCAAGAAAACATAAATTTATGTTTCTAATTTTATACCTGCTATTTAATTCCCTATTTTCTTCTAAAAACAATCTCTTTCTCCCTTATAAAAAATGTCTGTTTTGCAAAGGAATTGGATTGTGTGTAACGAATCTGAAATTTTTTTTATACAACGGCATGTTTTACTAAATTTCATATAGAAATTTTCTCCAAAACATTGCATGAAAATTCACTATGTATTCAACAAAAGAAGTTCAATCATTTCATCAAAAAATCATAATAGACTATCTTACTCCATCGTTCCTCATACTTTGTTTTCTATCAAGAAAAACATGTCTAACTATCCTCCATTCTCTTCATAAGCTTTGTTCTAAATCTTTAAACTGAGTGTGTTTTTAAAAACAAATCTATTGCATAGTTGAATTAACAATTTTACTATGCAATTCGAATTGTAATTCCACTCTCTGTTTTCTATTTGAAATGAAACACTGTGTATGAGGACGTGTCAAACTTACCTTCCTTATGCAACCACTCTTGTTATTTTCTCTAATCTTCGTGGTCTTCTTTCAGTTGAACTAGAGTTTTAATTCACAACAAATCCATTAAAATATTCATTTATGATCTCATCCAACAAAAATATTTTTGTGATTGACTGATGGCAGAGTGTTTTTAAAATGTGTCAACACTTTTTTAAACGGTTTGAATATGAAACTTGTTGCATGACAGACTTTCCAATCAAAATAAAATCACAACCTCTTATAACTCAGAGTTTGACTGATGGCACAATCTCGAAATTTTCTAAAAAAATCAAACCTTCATTGATTCTTACATTCATTTTCAGATAATTACACTTTTTGTTGGCTGGCTCAGTTAGATTTTCTGGAATCGTGGCCTTGAATGCTTATTATCACTCTGTTTTCTCCTTCCCACTATATTCTATGCTTCTCTTTTTGTGTTTAATATCTTTTCTCTCGACCTTCTCACAACTTATCTCTCTGCGTTTTTGTTCTGACAGGGTCAAAGATATGAGGATGTGCCTTAAATGTGCACTCCTTTCCCTCATTGAGCCTGTCTAATGGAAATTATTGTGAAAAAATCTTGATAGTAAACGTTTTTGAGGGTTGTTAATAGCAGAAATGGTATTTGACAGAGGCAGAAATGGCTTGATAGAGGCGGAAATGACTTGTTTGTTTTACACAGTAATACAATTTGAAAACTTCTTCCCGCTCATTAACTCTCTTGATTGACCAATGCACGTCCTTTCTCTTGGACTTTCATGCTTGGTGTATGCTCTTCCTTCTATAGATCCTTCATGTTATGCGTTCATGTGCATTCCATTACCCGCATTACCTTGATACATTATCACCATACCTGCCTCCATGACTCACATTTCTCCATACCTCTTATGTACCATCATCGTTTATCATATGTTGTCTCTCCATTGCATACATTCATTTCCATCATGTCTTATTCCTCCACTGTATGCATTCATTACTTACCATATGCCATCATAACCATGCAGTTCGCATCTTAGGTTTTGTTTCATTTATTTGTATTGCATTCATTCCATCACCTTAGTTAATTCCTTTGCATGATTTCACCCTCTTTAAAAAAATATTTGGGCCATATATCTTTGCACAATACTATATACATTTTGTAATTGCACTATGTATAGTTTGAACTTTGGTTTTTAACTTTCAATTTTTAATTTTAAAAATTGACTAATACAATAGTCAAATTTCTAAAATTAAATGTTTGTGAAAATGCTAACATTTGTTTTATGGCTTTGTAGGTCTTTCAAAAATCTTCCATAGGTTCAATACATGACCTCTTGTTCATAATTCTCTTTGTTAGGAAATACATGGGGTATGATATGAATAGTGATATGAAATATTTTGAATGGTAGTATGAAGATAATTGTCGATAGGGTTAATTAGAATAGTGGTATGAAGAGGGTTATAAATGATAGAATGTGGGTGAGTATAGGGAATGCAAAATGAAATGTAGGTAATATTAGTGATGGTTGTTAGTATGAATCCTTTGTCGAAGTGTACGAAAAAAGACCACTTTAGCTACGCATAACTAATAGCCCTAACAACAAATGTGGCTGCCAATATCTTCAGATCTGTAGTTAGTTGATCAAGACAAGAGCTGCAAAAAACTAGATCTATGCATAGAAAGACATTAAGCAGTAAAAAGAAGGGTTTTCTCCATATATCCAATAGACAAGACAAGAACAATTTTTGAAAGAATTTTTTGTATTAAGGGCACCTGGGAGGAAAACAAGAAGATGTTTCCTATTCTCCTCAATGGGAAGGGTTCTTGGAAGTCCTCAGCACTTCAGATCTAGCATTTCTCTCTTCTGTTGGTGTAGAAAACCCATACAAAGAATAGAACTCAAAGGGAGCTCACACAACAAATAGTGGAAAAGTGTGACCAAGTGTATAGATCCAGAGTGATCTAATAGGCAACAAAAGGTGAAGAATTGTAGGAAAAACCCTCCTATTTATAACAAAATATTGGGTCATTCTAGATCTTGGTGCATGATTAAAATAATGTTAACCAAATCTAGATCCACCTTTTATGGAATATTTTATTATATTTGTTGGAGGGAAAAAGTATTTGACTTGGGTAAAATCCATTTATTTGTCAAAAATAAATAAATAAATGATTTATTTATATTTTTAAGGAAATGGTTGAAAGATAATCAAATAAATAATGATTTATTTAATTATTTGTGGGTGATTTGGTCATATTTAACAAGGAATATTATCTAAATAAGATTTAAATAATTATTCCTAGAAAATAATAAGATAAATAAAGGTTTATCTAATTAATTTCTTTGTTTTTGGGTTAAACATGACTGGGAATAATAATTAAATTATGGTTTAGTTAATTATTCCATGAGGAAAATCAAACAAATATAGGTTTGCTTAATATTTCCTTTTGGGGTTTCCTGTTTAGACCATAAACAACCTAATAAATGTGGTTTATTAAGTTATTTAACATAGTGAAGGCAATTTTACTTAGGGTAAAATTGGTCTTACATGGTGTACTTGGGTCCATCTAATGATAATAGGTTAGATGGCCAAAAAATGGTGTAACAGATTGCCCCCCAGCGTGTGAGTGTTAGTAGCAAATCGTATGACCGAAGTACGTTGTAAGAACTCAATCACCAGACAACAAAAGGGAAGTCAGAGAGAGAAATGTGAGGTAGACTAATGTGCTGAAGAACTAGACCCTAAGGAGACGAGACTTGCAGATGCAACAAGGCTTTGTTTATGAGAGGGTACCTGTGCTAAAGGCGGCGGGGGAGGCATACCTATGCCCGCTGAGACAAAGTACAAAATAATAGTGTGTCCAGTAAACAAGGAACCAAACCATAAAGTACAACCGGCATCAACATGAGCCAGATAAAAATACAATGAAGGATCCCACATACATGCTGTGCCTGGGATAACAGCCAGGACTTAGACAATAATATCTGAGTACATGAGATACAAATACAACCCAAATGCCCCCTATAAGCGGGGAAGGACTCACAACATCTGACCGATACATGCAAATCAAGGAGGCACTGCAAGCGGCTAAGGATGAGATCATCAAATATATGGAGCTGCATCGAGGGATGAAATGAAGAGGTCATCTAGGCATGTGGGGGGATACCTGCAGGGCCACCCCCTCATGAGGGCTGAGACATCTCACACACGCCCGGGAATCACCAAGAGTTGTTGCTGCATCACTAAACCATCAAGTATACGGATCTCGATCATGCTGAAAGGAGCTGGAGTGGAGAAACAATCAAGTCAAAGGGAAATGAGAGATCCCTTTGCCTGATCCGAGGCACCGAACAAGAGTGGAAGTTGGAACCAAGGTACACCGCCCTCTAGACCTGTCTTCTGGAATGAAGAAGTTGATGTCGACAGAAGGAGGTCCGCCAGAGGTGAGGCAATGAGAGATCCTCAACTAAGGCACGAGAGAAAATAGTAGAGCGATGGACAGACTAATACCAATGATGATGGTGGAATGGAGGGGACTAAGTAGTGAATGGACGACTTCCCTTGCTACAGCATAAGGGGCATGAATGACATGGCAGCAACTGACACAATATCATCAGGGATAAGGGATAGTGGAACTGAAGGCCACAATGTGCGACACAAGAGAGAAACCAAGCAATGAGGGATGGAGGACTATAGCGGGGTACAAAGGGACTCGGGATAGACTCCATGAATGCGATGATGACTCCACTTGGATGCTCTAAACAAGGGCGACTCGATGGTGCTGCCACACAGTAAAGGTCCAATGGGGGACCATGAAAACATGAGTACAAGATGGTAACTCACGACGAACATCAACACGAGCATGGATAAGTATGGAGGCCAAATGGCGCCCCTAGTATGAGTGTTGCAAGTGACTAAATTTTATTTTGAGGAGGGTTATGGTTAAGGGGCATAGGTTCCCCCAAGCATGGTGTGGTCATGCAAAAATGTATTTAGAAAAAGGGGAATCTAAACACATTTTAATGATATGGTGTGTCATTTGTTTTCGTGATGGTTATACAGTGTGAGAAAGGGAATGGAGGATTACCAATCTCTTTTGGTACTGCATATAGGAATCAAATGGACTTTAAGTTTCCGGGTTGGCATACCTGGTGTCACTATCCCAAAGAGAGGATTTGGAGATAATGAACTGATGCTCTCCTAGAAAACCCATAGGTTGGTCAACAACAATGTCTAAGAGATTGGGTTGCTGATGGAAGATGAGGGAACGATAAGGGGTATCATCCCTAGAGTGATTTGAAGTGATATGGGACTCTAGAGGTTCTTCTAAATGTGGAAGAATAATGGTACTAAAGTCAACACGACCAGATACACTAGAAGAGTTGTGGAGAATTGCTTCTCTTGGTCTCTCAAATGTGGGTGCCCCCTTACCCAAACATTGGGTTTCAATGTAATGGCCACAAGGTGTATGTGGTGTGAACGCATGGGTTCGATGTAAGGGGGAATAGATAAATTCAGGGGTGGGGATTTGTTCCATAATGTCATCATCGTGATAGAAGATGGGGTGACTGGTGGAAGAAAGACCACCTGACGTGGCGAAGCGACCTGAATCATCATCATGAGAAGAGAGGTTCACATGCGCATCGTCACAAGGGGTGACAGAAGAAGAAGTAGATAAAGGATCTACCGATGTTGAGCCCAAGGTGATCGCTGAAGGAAGGTCAAGAGAAACAACAGGGGAGGATTCAGATGGAATGTTCCCCGAGGGTCTCATGGATGATGGTAGGTAGAATATGCTGGATGAAGGCTCTGTCATCTCGACATCAGGAGGGGCAATGTCAATGGGAGAAATCATATATGGTAGTTCTGCCAAAGAAAAATGCACAAATAGGGGAGAGGTGGACTCATTGCGCTTGGTCTCGAATTGGCGGACCACGGCTAGAGAGGTGTGTAGGTCCTCGAGGCGGGGACAAAGGTGGGTGAAATTGCCATGGAGATCACAAAAAGCACAGGGGTGGTTGGTGTGAATAGTCTTGGGGTTCTTGGCCGCGGTCGTGGAAGAAAGAAAGGCTTCTGGGACTGGGGACTCAAGGAACGTGACATTAACCATGGGCTTGAGATGAAGCAATTCAGGATAGGTATGGGAGGCATGGCCGACAACATCACAAAAAGCACACTGGGTGGTATGCTTTGGAGGCTGAGGAGGGGCAGGGTTTGTCAGGGTAGCCTTGTCCTTTGATGCCCCCTTGCGAGCTTTGTCGTTCTTACCCGAAGCTGTCGCAACAGGAGGTGGTTCCTGTTGAGGTGACTGAGGCACTATTGCAGCGGGAGAAGTCCTAGGGACCGGTTGAACTGGGGTCAAAGCAAGATAAGGTTTGGGTTGACCAGGCAAGGTTGGGGCTGGAGGATCAAGGCACCAGACGGGTATGCCCAGGGTCAAGTTACGAAGAGAGAGGGTGGCCATGACAAGTACCGTGTACACTCCTGGTGGGGGAGCTAGGAACGATATCTGACCAGAGGGGTAATGGCCAGGTGGGACGGCTCCTAAAGGGATAATTCTTGGAGGAACTGTTCCAAGAGGATAAAGAGGCTCGTGACTATCAGCTGTAGGTGAAGGGCTAGGAGTAGGTTGCAGAGAGCGCGGTTGCTGACTAGCCGAAGCAAGTTGCTTGAGAGCAGCCCGAGACGATTGCATCATGTAAACATTCGATGAGCTGGGGTCAGAGATAGGAGGAGGAGGAAGACCAGGGAAGGTTCTGAGCAAAGAGGAGTCTTTGTAGACACCAGGAGAGACACTGGTCAAGGAATTGACGGTTTTCTTGTTGGCTACAGAAGAGATGGTCATCTCAGGTGAGGTCTGAGATTTTGGCTCATGATATGTCAACTGTTCAATGGTGACTATCTTTCCATTATGAGGGAAAGACATCTTGTGAAAAACCATGGATGGGACAGCAGACATAGCATAGGTGTAGCTCTGCCCCAAGAGAATGTTGTAATCTAGAGGGGCGTCGATGACTTCAACGTCAACGCAAACAGTCTTGCCCGCAAAAGTGATAGGACAATTATGGAAGAGGCCAATGGGCTAGGAGGCGTGGCCATCCCACGCTCGAAGGGTGATCGTGGAAGGGGCCAATTCAAGAGATCCGAGTTTCTTCCAAACCGAAGCAGACATCATGCAGGTGGATGCCCCCTCATCAATTGTACACCGAGAAACGTTAGCGTTCCGGATTTTGACTGGGATTTGGAAGGCGACGGAAGTAGGAAGAGGAGGATGTTCTGATTGATGGGCATCGAAAAAAATCATTTGGTCATCAGAAGGATCTACAGTGCCCATGGAAGATAGCAGAGCCTTCTTTTGGGAAGGGCACGACTGGAGGAGTTCCAATGTGGAAATGGCAGCAGGAGACTGCGCCAAACCATCTACTATGCTATACGAATGAGCAGCTCGACCAGAAGCAGCATTTCGGCGTAATGGTCCCTTAGGAATCTTGGTATGAACCTCAACTTTGGGCCGAGGGATATGCAAGGGACCATTGGATGTCGAAAGAGGCTCTGTAGAACCTGAAGGAGGGGACTCGGGGGCAGACTAAGCGGAAGGCGTGGGGTACTAGCAAGAACGAGTTTTAAGGTTAAGGTCGACGGTTAGAGGTGGATCAGAGTTGATCATGAGGATCTGGTAATTGGAGGAACCAGGAGGGGAAGGTTGAGTGGCTACCTATCTGTCAGGTGGTTGGGTAGCCGCAAATCCCTGTTGTGCATCCACCTGCGCTTGAGGGGGCGGTGACTGCTATTGCAGGGGTTGAGAAGGCAAGGGAGGCGGAGGTGCTGATGCTGGAGGAGCTGGAGCACCAAACTGCGGATACGAATAATAAGGGGGTTGGGTAATAGTATGGTGAGCAGGAGGTTGGGCCAAAAGAGGAGGTATGTTGTATCCTGGATACGTGCTACCAGGAGGGGGACAAGTGCGGGAGGCGCTGCCCCCTCCCCCAGGAAAACCATAACCCATGGGAGGTTGGGCATATGGATGAGAGAGAGCTCCAACGATACCGTCGGCGGCATGAGGTGCCCCCTGTGCATTGACACCACCAGGTCTGGGGAGGTCAGCTAGAATGGTATAAACATAACCTGCCTGAGCGTAGATCAAGTCATATTTTAACGCCAGTTGGAGGGCGGCTTCTTCAGTTTGGGGAAAATACGATGCGACATCTTTCCCGATAGGAGGCAAGAGAGATCTAAGGAACCAGTCCATGTAGACACGATCTTCGAAAGTAGGGGATTGACATAGGCTCTTTCTTCTCCACCATTCCTGGACATGATCAGATAGGCAGGTCGCAAATGATTGACAGAAAGAATTCAAAAGTTCGATACCAGTGTCATAACGAAGGGGAAGCTGGAAGTAAGATAAAAAATCCCGGGCAAGAGTCGAAAAGGTGGTATGAGAGGAAGTGGGCTGATCAACATACCACTTAGAAGCTACGCCTGTAAGCATTCGTTGGAACAACCGAAGACGGACAGAGTCATCGGTAATGGAGGTAGATGAACACCACATGTGGAAAGATCGAACATGATTTGAAGGATCTTCTCCAGCAAGGCCTTCAAACTTGGGGATGTCAGAAGGGAGCTTTGTCGGCATAGCAGGCCAACTAGCATCATGGTGTATAGGGTCATTTGTCAACCGGTCCAAATCAGAAAGGCTGAGGCTTGCCATGAAGGGGAGCAAGGGCACAACTGAGGTAGTTCCTATGGCGGTTCCGCTAGTAGCAGTCCCGACATTAGGGCCGAGATTACTGCTAGCATTAGGCCCTGGACCAGACATAGTGAAGGTGACAGGGGGAGAACCAGAAGTAAAAGGAGAACCCAATGAATCAGAAGAGGAGTCAGAGTGCGGACTTGGGGGAGGACTGGCTCGACGACGACGGGACGGAGCAGGTCGATCGACCGGAAACTGAGGGTGAAGGCCAAGAAGTCTCCGGGAAGTGCGCCTTGGGGGCGCAATGATGACAACACAAAAACGGAACAAGGGGAAGAAGAACTACCACAAGGGCGAGGAGGTGCAGAATCAAGTGATTACAATGTCGAAACAAGGGAAGATAGGTGCAGTGTCAATTGATTTTAAAGTCTTTTCCTGGCAGTGTAAACCAGGCTCTTCTTCACTTAGGGTGAGTGTGTGGTGTGCCTTCATTTTAATTTTTAAACCCTTTTTGTTTTGAGAGCAAGAGAAAAAGTGTGCTGCGTAACTGAAAATAAATCTGTAGAGAACAATATATAATGCTGAAATAACAGAAAATTAACAGCTACTTATGCATCGATTCAACCCAAAAAGGCGGGTCTCTCAAAACTAATCTAGAAAAGGGAAAAAATCTAGTCAAAACACACTAAGAGAGGCCAATAGATCTAGGGTCAAAAGGGACAGGGATCTAAAGGGGAAAGCTGCTGAAAAGAGGTGAAGATCACAGCCAAGAGACATAGGCAAGGTGGCTGGAAAAAAGGAGGAAATCAGCAAAAAACAGAAGGGGCAAGGAGGAGGCCCTAAAAGTAGATCCAAACAAATCTTCAGGAGGTGATTTGAAAGGGATAAGAGCTGATTAGAAGAGGTATGAAAAGGAGGTATTAGATCTGGAAAAAGAGGGGCCGAAACTCTGAAAAAATAGACCTGCAACAGATAAAAAATCTTCCACAAAAAGTGGAGGGTGCTGATGTTCAAGTCCTTTTTTGTCATAATTTCACAATAATGTTCAAGTCCCTTTCTGGCATACAGTGATGTTAAAGATTTGAAAATTTCTTCTGTCATATTCAGGTCCCATTCTTAATAATTTTTAAACAATAATTCAGGTCCCTATTGTAGATGTCAAATGATATACCAGGTCCCTTCATATTCTGTCTTCAATTCAGCTATTGAAAACTATTTTAGTAGTTTTTTTTATTGCACACCTTCCCCCAAACTGATGTTCTCACTTTTCCTCAAGTCTGCAAAATCTTGGAGGGTATATCTACAAAAATCTAAATTAAAGTAAGATTAAAACAAAAATTGAATTCAGATTGGCCAAACAAGTTTGTTTTCCAATAGGAATTTGAGTTTTTATTGTGCCAGGTGCCTGGATTTTCACAACCCAACTTTTTTGTTATTTTTTTATTGAATTTTTTTTAATGATATTTTTTTTTATTCTTCTTCTCTGGAATTTTGGAAGGCATATTGCTATGTTGTCCCAATATTTCTAGATTTGAATCCATTGAAATATATCTCAGAAAATCCTCTTTATTTATAGGCTTATTGTAAATTTTAAGCCTATTTCCATTTACAACAAATGAAACATATGCTTCATCAATTTTTTTTATCTTGATAGCTCCATTATCGAAAATTTCTTCAATTTCATATGGCCCAAGCCAATGAGTTGTGAATTTTTCTTTGAAATATTTGAATTTGGAGTCGAACAAGAGTGCCCAATCTCCTTTCTGAAACACTTTATTCTTTATGAATCGATCATGCCATTTGATCTATTGTTCTTGGACAAGAGAAGTATGTTCAGCTTCTTATTGTTGAATCTTGTCCAATTTGTTTAATTACATAATCCTTTCTTGTTGTTCTTGTGATAATACCATCCCTAATTTTGCTGCTAGCTTGTATGTATGTATTTGAAACTCAATAGGTAATATAACTTCTTTTCCATACACTAACTAATATGGGCTGAAACCAGTAGTGTTTTTCCAAGTTATTCTATATGCCCATATGTAATATTCCCAAATGGGAAAATGCAGCAATACAAGACAGATATGCAGGAAAATAACGCAGTTCATCTAAAGAAAAGAAGGAGGCCAATATGGAGACCTTTAAAATGTATTTACATCAGCAAAATAGATGTACAATGTGGCCCACAAGAAGCATAACTGGAAATACAAGTCACCAATAGAAGAAAATCCTCAAAAAGAGGTGCAGCAACCATACATATAGACTGAAAATTCCTTGACAATGTTATTTTATTAGGTTGAAAGAGCTATTGACTGCACTTCATATCTAGAGAAAATAAGTGCATGAAAAGTTAGATCTAAAACATATCCATACACTATATCGGATCTTCTTCAGAGTCCCCTTGGGGTTTTTAGCATTGCACCATGTACAAGCTATAGATATGAGTTTAAAGACTGCAAATCTACAGAAATATTCAGATCTAGAGTTGGATCTGATCTGATATAAAACAATAGAATGATCCCCCCAATGGATCTCCAAAGTGAAGGGTAGATCCCCAATACTTGAGAACCAACTCTCCATATGGTGTGCCAAAACACCCTGCAACAGTACCTATAGGAATAACGCTGATCTGGAAGTAAAAATACATTGTAGGGTTTAGAACATGGTTGGCCACATGCGAAGATCAAAAAAAGAAGCCCAAGAACTCCAATAATCTCCTCCCAATGGAGTAGAAGCCTCCTCCACTGAAAAAGGGCACTGAAATGATCTTGATCTGAGTAGATCTAGCCTCCACATGTTGCATCTTTCAAAGACAACAAAACCTTGAATAGGATCTACACTGTAGTTGGAAGAAGAAGCTTGGCCTTAAGCCAGATAGTGGACTATGCAATACAAGGCTCTCCCAAGCTCTACTCAATGGGAAGAGGTTGGATTCCCGATCAGGAACACCCAATGCTAAACAGCATAATTCTCAGCTAAACAGCAAGAGAATGAGATATGTCCAAACAGAAAATATAATCAGAAAATCCAATATCATCAACAACCATCTCATGCTTCCATCCTCTTCCTTTTATAAGTTAAGAGCTTGTAAACCCTAAACCACCTTCAATGAAATCACTTATTTCACACAAGCCATCTCCATCTAAAACTGCGTTGTGCCTCACTGATGGCCACTCCTCCAAGACAGCACTATAGATTTGTTCAAGGTTGACCCAGTCAAAATATCTAGCCCCTTTCACACCTAAGGGTGATTGATTTAGTAGCCAAGATTTAGCCTTTTCACATTTGGCAGTGATTTATTCATTGTTTAGGAGTATTATGGACCTCCTTTACACTTTTATTCTTAAAAAAAAGAAAGAAAACAAAAATGAATATTCCCATTATCTTAGGACTAATTGGGAATATTACACCATAATGTATCTTTCAACTTTTCTGACCAGTCCTTTCTGTTCATTTTTACAGTCTTCACCTTAATATTTTCTAGGACATTATTTGTTGATTCCACTTGTTCATTTACTTGAGGATGATACAGTGTGGATTTTCTGTGTTTGATTTTGAACGTCTCCATAATATTACAAACAATTTTTGACGTGAATTGTGCACCTTGGTCAGTTACTATCTATCTTGGAACTCCACATCTGAAAAATATTTCTTCAAACAAAAAAGTTGTAACACTTTCTTCTGTTCCTTGTGCTATTGTCTTGGTCTTCACCCATTTAGTCACATAATCTGTACATGCAAGTATGTATCTCTTTCCATTGGATGGAGGGTTTATTGGTCCCATTAAATATAAAGCCCAATGTTCAAATGGTTCAATAAGTACTTGTGGCTTTAATGGAATTTAGTCTGATGCCACTAGTCTACCAATTCTTTGGCAGCTGCCACATCTTTTGACATAATTCATAGAGTCCTTAAAGATGGATGGCCAGTAGTATCCAAGCTTCAACACTTTGTATGTTGTCCTTTTATCTGCAAAATGACCACCACAAGGTTCATCATGGCAAGCTTTCAAAATTTCAATTATTTCATCCTCTCTTACACATTTTCTAATGATTAAATCAACACCAGTATAAAATAGATCTCCATTGACCCAGCTATACCTAGCACTTTCTCTAATTATTATTCATTTTTGTTTTCTTGTGTAATGAGATGGTAGGATATCAGATGATAAATAGTTAGCTATAGCTGCAAACCAATGGGTTTTGACATTTATAGTGAATAGATGTTCATCTGGAAAATTGTCTGATACCGAATTTGGATCACCAAGTGAATTTAATCTTGACAACAAGTCAACAACTTGGTTATCTTTTCCTGGTCAATCTTGTACAGTAATATTAAACTCTTGCATCAATAACATCCACTGAGTTATTATGACATTTCCGATTAATTTATTCATTAAATATTTTATAGCATAATGATCTGTATGAATATAAACCTGATAAACTGTAATATAATGTCGAAATTTATTTACTGCATGTACAATAGCTAACATTTATTTCTCTGTAACAGTGTAATTCAATTCTGCTGGTGCTAATTTTGTACTGATGAAATATATAGCATAATTGAATTGATTTTCTTTTTGCCCAAGTGATGCTCCAATAGTTGTGTTGGATGCATCAGTTGAAATGTGAAATGGCAAAGACCAGTTAGGTCCTCGTAGAATGGGTGAAATTGATAAAATTTCTTTTAATTTTTCAACTCATGTTGACAGTTATCAGTCCATTGGAATTCTACATCTTTCGCAAGTAACTTGAATAATAATAAAGCTATTTTACTAAAATTTTCGATAAATCTCGGATAGTAGCCCACATAACCCAAGAAACTTCGAACTTCCTTTTCTGTTGTAGGAGGTTTTAAATTCAAAATTACTTGATTTTTTGCTACATCCACCTTAATCCCTGAAGAATAGATATACTGTCCCAACACTATCCCCTTAGTTAACATCATAAAACGTTTTTCATTACTGAGTGATAGGTTTGTCTCAATGCATATTTTTAACACTTTTTCAATATTATTTAAACAATCATCATATGTTGTACCATACATGGTAAAATCATCCATGTAAACTTCCACACACTCATGAATCAAATCAGCAAAAATAGCAAGAACTTCTCTTTGAAAAGTAGTAGGTGCATTACACAAACCAAAGGGTAATACATTGTATGCATATGTTCCCCAAGGGCATGTGAATGTTGTCTTGTCTTGATCTTCTAATGATATTTTTATTTGATTATATCCGCTAAATCCATCCAAAAATGAGAACAAATTCTTTCCGGATAATGAATCTAACACTTGATCGATAAATGGTAAAGCAAAATGATCTTTTAATGTAGCTTTGTTAAGTTCTCTGTAATCCACACAAATTCTCCATTTCCCATTTTTCTTAGGCACCACAACTAAGTGTGAAACCAACTAACTATCTGAAATAGGATATATAAATCCGACTTGTAATAGTTTCTATAATTCTTCTTTCATTATTTCCTTCATCATGGGATTATCCGTCTCTATGGTTGCCTAACAAGTTTGATTTCATTATCAGTATAAATGTGATGGATGCATTTTTTTGGATGAATTCTTGGCATGTCCTTATAATCCTAGGAAAAATCTTTTGAATATTTTTGCAATAATGTTATTATCTTTTCCTCTTGTGATGATTGTAAGTTGTTACCAATATTCAAATGTCTTTCCGAACTGATTTCAGTTATTTTTCTATTTGAACTGGTAATTGAATTTGTAGGAAAAATGCTTTCAAATGTATTTTTCAATGATTGTACTGTGCAATTTTCCTGAAAACATTCATCTAAAAGATAACTAGCAGCATCATATTGAGTTATCCTACGCTGCTCTGAAAGGTCTAGTTCTGAGATGAATAGATCTAATAAATATTCATTTTCTTTCTCCTCTCTAAAATTGTAAACTTGATTAAGGCTAAGAACAGGTTGAAATGTTTGTTTTTCATCTTCATCAAGTAATGATAATAGAGAATGACATTGAGCACGAGGATATAATGTAATATGATTTCTTTCATCTCCATGTGCAATAATCATGCTTCCAGACCTGCATCCAATGTAAGCATCTACAGTGTCCAACCACGGTCGGCCTAAAATTAAGGGATGCCCTCCCAGGTTTTTTTTTGGCTACAAAATTAAGAAGTCTACAGGATACTCCCATTAATTCAGTGAGACAATGATATCTTCTAGTATACCTTTTGGAACAACTTTAGATCTGTCTACAAGTTCTAACACTGTAGAAGTAGGTCCAATGTTTTTCAAATTCAAATGTTTCATAGTCTCTAATGTCATAACATTGATAGCCTCTCCCAAGTCTATTAAAGTGTTTGGAAATGAAAATTTGTTTATCGAAATAGTAACCATAGGAATTCCTGGATAAACGTATTTTTCAATGGATATATTTGTAGACATGAGACTTGAAAGACTTCCAATTACCTGGATTGTTGATGGTTCCTTCTTTCTTTGGCTAGATTTCTTAATGCATAATTCCTTTATTGTTTTTGCATATATAGGAATTCTTTTGATTGCCTACAATAAAGGAATTTTAACATATGTGTCTTTAAATTCATCCATAATACTAAATTCAAGGAGAGATATTGGAATATTATGTTGTTTTAATCTCTCTATATATGGTGGAGTCTATGTCATGATAGCTTTACCTTCTTGAATTTGTTTTTATGGTTGAGATTGTTCAGTTTGTTCTCCTTGTTCTATTTGTTCTTCAATTATTGGAGGAGAATATTTTTGTAACACCTTCTGAGACCTTAGGTGGACACCTTGTAAAGGAAGAATTGAATAAGTAGGATAATATGTTGCCTCTTCCACATGATATGTTGGTCTATCCACCTTGTTGCTTGGATTAGCTACTGGCTAAGCTGGTAATTGTGTTGGTCTAGGAGGTTGTTGGTTATTTGGCAACTGAAGTTGCTGCAGTTGAGTTAGCATTGGCAGGTTTTGAGTTGGATATGGCATGGGTTGTTTTTGTTGGAATTGTTGATATTGAGGAAATGATTGTGGAGGGTATGGTTGTTGATATTGATATTGTTGGGTATACATTTGGTGTGGTGGCTGGTTTCCATAATCATATCCCCTCCAACCCTGTGAAGGTTGGTTTTGATATGGTTGTGGTGGCCAAGCCTATCATGGCATCGGTGTATTCCATGTGTTTTGAGGATATTGAAAATTTTGGGATTTTTGTTGAGGAAACTGTTGAGGCATTCTAGGCTGCCAAGGTCTCTTTGGTGCCATATAGTAGAGAGAATCTACTCCCTTTACTTTTTCTCCTTGAATTTTTTTTAATTTTGGACATTTTTCTGTTGCATGATTTTCTGTGAAAATTCCACATACTTATATATTTTGCAAAGGACATTCCCTGAGTGGATGTTTTTGTCTACACTTTAGACAGAAAATTTCTAAGACTTCATCTTGCTCTTCTTTTCTCTTCTTAGATTTCAAAACATCTACTTGTGTACCCAAAGTGCTCAAGAGATATTTTTTAAAGTTTTCTAGTAGGCTTCCTATCTCTGCTCTTGTTACTGCACTTGCTACAGATTTCGAAGCTTCTGATGAAATATCTCTTTTCCCACTCTTAGCTCTTCCCCTAGAGTATTTTTGACATAATTCAGAAATTTATTCAAATGGTAAATTACAAATATCTCCTTTTCCCATTTAATAATGTCTAAATACTCATCTCTAATACCCTTTAGAAAAATAGTGCGAATGGTATCTGGACTAAGAGAATGATGTTTGGATTTTTGAAAATTGTACAGGAATATTTCCAAATACTCTTCCAAACTTTCATCTTCTTGTTGGGACATTATGAAAATGTCTTCTTTCGAGTCTCTAACCCTACAGTAAGCTTGATAATTTTTAATAAATATTCCCTTCATGTCTTCCCAAGAAGCTATAGTTTGTTCTCCTAATCCCATGAACCATTTTAAGGCTACAAATTTTAAAGTAGCAGGAAAAATTCGAATTTTATGTGTATCATCAGTATATCCATATGTTATACACAAGATTTCAAACTCAAACATGAATGCATCAGGATCTTTTGTTGACATTCCATAGAAATTAGCCAATGCAGAGGGTGGAATATTTTTCATTTTTATTTCTTCTCCTAGTATTTCTCTTGCATCTAAAATAGGAAAGCCAAAATTAGTCTCCTGATCATTATTATCTTCTTTCTCATTTTCTTGTGTTCTTCGTTTTTGGTTTTCTCTTCTTGCTTCTTCCTCTATTTTTCAAAGTGCTTCTACTCTTCTATCTTCTTCAGCATTTCTTTCTGCTTCAATTCTTCTTTCTTCTTCTCTTTGTCTTTGCCATTCCCTTTGTTATCGTTCATATTCTAATTTTTGTTCAGGAGTCATGTTTATTCTAGTTGATCCTTCTCCTTCTTCAACCATTTTGTGTTTAGAAATTTGTAGTGTTTCAATAGGTTGACTTTGTATTTCTTCCACTACTTTGATTTCCTCAAGGATAGGTTGTTCTAGTTGTTAGACAGTTGGTTTTCTTGTGTCTTTTTGTTTCCAAACAGAAGGAGGTTATTTAGGTGATTTATTTTTCTTTACCTCAAAGGCTAATAAGATTTGTCTTTCAACTAAAGTTAATCTCTGTCCTAATCTCTTTTTTTCCTCTAACTCTACTATAGTAGGTTTTCCAGCAACTGGTGTTGTTAATCATGTGGATGAATGTGTTATTGGGGGGTTTTGTTTCACAAATCTACCTTTTTGATCTCTAGTTCTAGGCATAAGAAAACATTACTTGAAATAAAAACCATGTTTTTGTTGTTTTTGGTGATTTTATATTATTTTTGTGTTTTTAATTTTTTTTTCTTCTTATTTTTACCATTTTGAAATATGCTTCCCTGGAAATGGTGCCAAAATGTTGGGTCAATTTACTATTGTAAACTAACACAAGTATTTATTATCAATCCGGGTTGGCGAACTTAGAAGCATTCCCAAAGTATATGGGTTTCAGTTATGATCAATTCAAAAGATGGTTTATTGATGATTAGGGAAATACATATTACAAATATAAATCTAACCTAATTAATTTCTAAACAATAAATCAAGATACATGAAATAATAATTGAAGAGGCTCTTTTCTAAGAGGTCCTGGTTTTCCCTCATCATTAATTTCATTCTATCATTGATATTATTGCGAAAGAAGAAATTCAGGAAAAAGAGGAAAAGATAAATCTAATTTCTAAAAGAATAGACCGAGATACATGAAATAATAATTGAAGGGGCTCTTTTCTAAGAGGTTATGGTTGTCCTTCATCATTGATTTCATTCTATCATTGATATTATTGTGAAGTAGAAATTCAGGAAAAACAGGAAAAGATAAATCTAATTTCTAAAAAATAGACCAAGATACATGAAATAATAATTGAAAATGCTCTTTTCTAAGAGGTCTTGGTTGTCCTTCATCATTGATTTCATTCTATCATTAATGCTATTGGGAAAATAGGAATTCATAAAAGTAGGAAAAGATGAATCTTAATTTTGAACTCTTAATCAGAGTTTTGAAGAAGTATTTAACTTAAATACTGGTTTATCTCTTCGTATGCAGGAAAGAAAAAAGATTAAGATCCATCAGCAATAAAATCATGTAAAGGCATGTAAAGATAAAAAAATAAAAAGTAAGCAACTAATTTAGAAATTGCAGTTGCAAATTGAACTAAGAAGTGCACTTAGCTTGGTTTGGGGGCCCTCCACCCCTGCCTCGCACACTGAAGGTAAAATCAGCTACTTAAGACTTAAAGCAATCAACCAGCATGTAACAACATCAAAATATGATAGAACAGATCTTCAATTATGTCTCCAAGTCTTAGAAATAATAATAATAAGTCATACAAGTTCCAATGTCAAAGCCTTCAAAGTGTGAGGCTTAAATAGATAAAATATATAACAAACTCATCTAAAATAACTTAAGTAATCATAACTATCCTTATCCTATCATATCAAGTCAAATTAATTTATCATATCCATCATAATCTGGAAAATCCCACAAAATAAGAGATTTGACTTAGTTTCTAGGGATCCTCCATAAAGACTGGTCTTGTTTGACCGCCTTTGACTGGGCCTATTAAAGCTCAAACTGATTCTGCCAACAGGTGTAATTTTACTCCTAGTTCTTGATCTTTCTAGAAACATATCCAACTCAAGCCCAAGTGTCCTGCACATATGCAAACCATAATGCTATTATGGGAATTTCTGTTGCTATCCAAAAATGCACTTAAATTCCAATTTTTACAAAAACATCTAATAACTGAAAAACATAAATTAAATACCTATATATGCATATTTGGGTCAGTTTAAGGTGAAAATTGTTGTGGTCCTGTGATTTGATAGATTGGTAAGACCAAATGCACAGGGTAACATCAAACCAGTCTTTGGAGTCCTAGGACATGTTAGTCATTAGTAATTTTTTCCTTTGTTGATGACTAAATGATTATCCCAAGATTTCTAGAAACAAAGTTCATAGACATTGTATGTTCTATAAATCTCACTGCATTCATTATCCTTAAGATAATTTCTCACTATTTCATCATTTCATCATGTCAAGCTCCGCTTACCAATCCCAGAAAACCCATTAGGAGCGCATGTCACTCCATTTTTCTATATCTTGTCACCTTTCACCCAAATCCTCTATTTTTAATTTGCCTAAAAACCCCCACAACTACCAAATTCCACCAATCAAACAGCTCTGTTGTGTCTCCCCAAAATACCCCAGGAATTGATGGTCTCAAATATCTCTGTAGGCTCTTTAGATAAATCAAGTATATTAGATTTTGGATCTTCAATACATCATTTTATCATAAAATCTATCTTACACTTGATGATCCCAAATTCTAGGTTTCAGTCCAAAAGCCAAGTCCAAGGAGCCTTCCACTAGGTCACCTAGGGTTTCACAAAGTCATTGGGTGGATTTGGTATCCTAATTTTTTTTTTTCTTGTATGGAGAAACTACATTCAAAGAAGAAAGGGACAAGTGATTTTGTCAAAAACTCATCAAAGAGGTCACTCAAGGAAAGCCTTTTTGGCCTAAAGCACAAATTTTGGAGGGGGACAACTGCCCCTTGCTTACATTTCTGCAAAAGAATCAAATGGTCATCAGCCTAGCAAAAGGTAATGTAATCAATAAAACCATCACTGAAGGTATCCACAGCAAAGAGACAACAAAAAGTCTATGTTCGAAGAGAATCAAGGTTTTTGATTGCTTTGGCCAAACAAGGAATCAGTACTGGGTCTACAAGGGAAAAGGCCACCTCAACTCCATCAAGTGCACATTGAATATTATTTAGAAATAATTAATGAGTTTGAGAAGTTTTAGAGAACTTAGAAGACAACACTATTTACTTTTTTCTAAACAGCCCTAAAACCTAGGAGTTTGGGAAGGTTGACAAAAATGGTCAAATGATGACAAAGGGCCTCCTTCATAGCAACAGATGGCATGTCAAGGGGTATTCAAGCTGCCTTTTAGGGTTTGTCAAAGCACCAATAATTCACTACACCAAAGGAAGAAAAATGGCAAAGAGTATCATCACAAAGGCCAAAAGTTTCAAAGTACAGCCAGAGGTCTTAATAAAGGATCAAAAGAAGGAAAAAGCATGAGGTAAAATCTCCCAAGGAGGTAATTATGATAAGCATGGGTTCACTATTGAAGAAGAAAGGTGTTAGACTCCAAAAAGATAGTGAATAAAGGAAAAAACTTATGTAGGCACATGCAAAAACAGAAGTGGCCAAGGGAGACCCAAATGGTTTAAAAACTGCTACTCCAACAAGGTTTTCCTTATCAAAAGCATATTCTGAAAAAGATAGATTAGCCATGAGTGAAATTTCTACAGGATTGTCAAAGTAGCTACCTACAGGAAGATTGATAAGGACAAAAAACCCTAATGTTTGTCACAATGGTAGCCCACATGAATACTAAAGGGATTGTTGATGCTTATTGTTGGGGTTTTCACACTAGGAGGTTTTTCACTGTTTCAAAGAGAAAACATGACAGCATATCAGAGGAAGAGGCAAAATTATCATTTCCGTTTATACACCAAGCAAATTAAAGGCATAAAGAATATGTGATTGAAGACTCCCAGAAAAAAGTGCCAAAATGGTCACAAGCTTACTGTTTACAAGTTTTGAAGTTCATGAGAAGGAAAAAGTGAAGGAAGGCCTTCAAAAACACTAATTTCATTGTCTGCCTTTTTCCTCAAAACTTTGCCAAAAGACCTTTTTCCTTTCAAGAATTGGTTCATTTTTCAAAAATATGCGTAAATGGAAAATATTTAGCTTGATGAAAGGTTTGTGAATACAAGAGAAGCATCATGATGATCCAGCAAAACTAAGAATCATTGTTTTCCTCAAGGTCCTGCCACCTACAGGACAAAAAGAACAAAAAGTCAATGAAAAGAAAGAAAGGAAGGAAAAAATTATTAAATTGGGTTTTGGCATGAAATCATTTTTTAAAAAGGGTATAAAGGCCTTTTCTACCTCTCCCCCAACTCATTTGTGCCTTTGAAAAGAAGAGCAGAGCCGTTGAAAGCAATTTTTTAGGGTTTCTACAAATCTGGTCGAAGTTTTCGGGTGCTACGCATGAGGTTGTCGGTGTTGTGCACATAGCAGGTAGCCACAGTGTTAAAATACACTGCACTACGCATGAGAGGGCAGGCGCTACGCACTGCTGAAGGCGCTGCGCACAGGCCCAGTCCGGCACCCGACTGCCCGCATTTCACACAACACTATGCTCCGACAGGGCCCGACAGGTCCGTTCACCTCCCAACTCACCCATAGAAGCCTCCAGTTCTACGCACAGGCCTGCCAACACCTGACCCGACCTGGCGCTATGCATAGAGGACCCGACCTAAACGGCTAGTCAGGTGCGCTATGCACTGGTGATTTTTGGCGAAATTTACCCAAATGTGGCGAAAATCAATTTTTTTTTCCTCCAAGCTCCTGCAAAAAATTAAGAAAGGTAGGTGGTCTTTCCTCCTTGCCCTCCAAGTGATATTTTTCATAATAAAGGAGAATTTCAAAAGCCTAAAAATTTGCCAAACCCTAGTCTTCATGGAAATCAATTTTTTTTACCCTCTAGGGCAAGAATTACCATTTTGAGAGTGATCATGAACATTAAGACACTCAATGCAAGACAAGCCTTCTCCTGAACTTTGAAAGCATTCCTTGATTTCATCATTTTTCTCTCATTTGCTAAAATATTCCCTCACATCACTCATTTTCCCTCCCTAGACATAAAGGCTATCACTAAGCTAAAAATCATTTTGTTCTAGAACAGTCACCATGTCTGAGGATGATATCAATACCAGTAGTGATGAAGGCCAAAGGCCTATCAAGCCAAAGCACAAGGGAGGAAGGAATAATAGGTTTGAGCCTTGGATACCATTCAAATTACTTCCTCTCCCATGATCCTTACATGTTTCCAAGATGTTGGGTGCTATCAATTTTGTGAGAGGGTTAAGCAGGTCCAAAACCACTCACTTTTGACTATGTTGTTCATCCTCAGCCTACAAAACCACTAGGTCAACCTAGCAGGAGTAAATTTTGAGCTCTCATCTAAATCCATTGCTAAAGCCACATAAATACCAGATATTGGTGAGAGATGGTTCAAGGAGAAGAAGTTGGCCTTGAGTTACTATGAGCCCTTCCTCAAACGTAGTTGTCAACAAGGTTGCAAGGTTGTTCTCGCCTTCTTTGACCTGCAAGAGAGATATGCCCTACTGATGAGACATAGTATCAAGTAATTCACTTGTGAGGGGAGGTACTCTAGGATTTATTCATATCACATAAGGCTGCTAATGCACTTCACCAGGGTTAAAATGCTAAATCTACCATACTATCTCTACCAGAGCATTGGAAAAATGTCTTCAGTGGTCAAGAAAAGAAGTTATGCCCACCAAATGAAGAGAATTTTTCACCACTCCTTGATTAATATGATTTTTTTGCACCAGCTAGGGCAATAGGGAATTCCTTGGGAATTTTTTATCTCACATGATGTGTTTTCAAACCCCCAATCCTTCATTCAGCAAAATTTTCCTTCCACTTCACACTCACTTACCTCCACTCCTCCATCACCTCCACCTATGCCTTCTCCACAAGGGAACCTACCTCTTTCCTCTTCTCTTGATGCATCAAGTGAAGGTGATGACAGTGGTAATGAAGAACAAGTAGGTGGCAGCAACAATGAAGGACAAACAAATGACAGTGGAGAGGAAGAAGACAGTAGGTTAGAGGCAGAGTTCAATAAAAATAAAGATGATGACAACAGCAATGAAGAACAAGAAGGTAATGATGGAAATGATGAAGATAGTGGGGCAAACACAAAGTTTGATGAGGAAGAGCAAGAGGATGATGATGACAAAGAAGAAAGAAATGAACATGACATTCATAAAGATAAAGACAGTGAACACCTGGAGCAAGGCAGTGAAAGTGATGATACAAATGAATCACTCCCAAGTGTAGAAAAAGGTGTTTCTAATGAGAAAGATAAAGACACAGAGGATAAGGAATGGAATGATGAGGATGATAGTCGGCAAGAAAGTGCACAGCACAGCTAAGAGAAAAAGGTACATAAGCATGAAAGTGAGTCTAGTCCTAGTGCAAATACTAGCAATATAAATGAAGATGATGAACTTGAAGAAATAAAGGGAGATGATGAGGAGATAGAAAGCCAAGAACAAGCAGATAATGAGGCTGAAACAGAGTTTGAAGAGACAGCCAGTGACCAAGACAATGACACTGATAGGATAGTCAATGAGAAAGACAACCAAAGGGATAGTCATGACAGTCATGACCGCTATCATGACTATGCAAAAGACGAATGATCACTGAGGCGCAAGGGTCGTATTTAACAATCGCCATGACACTAACTGCACTCCTCTAAACGACAAAGAAATAAAAGTGGATATGTAGAATTATAAAGAAGTGGACATTGATGAAGGACAAAGAAGAGTGTAAGTAGTTAGTAATGACTGACTGAAGGTCATGACAGCATATAAAACAGTGAGGAAGACAATGATGATGATGATGCTAAGGATCAAGAAAGCAGTGACCCAATGAGGCATGAAGTGACTCATGGAAGCCAAAGCAAAAGTGAAAAGGCTTGTGACAACACCAAAGGTCAAGAAATGATGGAAACACCTCCAAAACCATCATCACTCCTCTCACATGCACCTACCACAGAGGAAAGAGAGATGTGTTTTCTGCCTAAAAAAGGCACACGACCATCCCTTGTCAAGATAGCAAGCCCAAGGACAAAGGCAAGGAAAATATGGAAAGGAGTGAGCAACAGGTAAAGGTGAGGAGGAGTAAGAGAATCAATAAAACCAATCAAGAGCCTCAATTCATTGATCTAGACAGTGACAATGAGGACAAGGAGATGAGCACCAGATTGCTACTCTTGACCAAAGATGCACAACTTAGGGAGTGGGAAAGAGATTTTGAGATGGAACAACATATCATTCACTACTACAAGGATGCGCACAAGCATTTCAAGAAGGTAACTAGGGGCCTCGCTCTCCAAAAGAAAATTACCAAGCACTATGCAATGAAAAACATGCTTGCTTATGCCAAACTGAAGGAGGCCCTGATGGAGCTAGAAAACCTAAAAAGGGAAAAACAACATGATAGCCTTGGATTTTTGGCCGAGGCTTTGCAAAAAGTGTCCAAGACCTCTTGAGGGACTTGTCCACCAATTTTGAGACAAATTGAACAAAATTTTGTCTTTTTGAAATTTTGAGGCCTCTGTGCATAGCACCCTACTCGCTACACACAAAATTGGTGCATCCTCAGCTTGAAAAATTTGGAATTTTTGATTTATCACATCACTAGAAGTCTGCTCACAAAATTTCAGATCATTTGGAGCAGTTTTGACCCCCGAAAAGAAAGACATCAATTTTTTTACCTTTATGCCTCATTTTCAGACCAGGTGTTGTGCACAGAGCAGTGTTGGGAGAATTGGTTTTTGAACAGGAAAATGGAACTCAATCAGCAAAACTCAAGTATTTCTGGAAAGTAGACTCATCAGGCTCAACGAACCATCACACAACCAAATTCAGTATCAGGAAAGGGTCCAAAACTCAGCCACAAGAGACCTTATTTTCTGTTGAAGTGGTGTTGTGCACAGAGGCTGTCTAGTGTGTTTTGGAACAAAAGTCAACAAAACACACTCATTTATTTCAAAATGATATTTTCAAGTTTTTTGGGGAAGAACACTCTAGAATTCGGTGAAAATAGTTATTATGGCATTTATTTCTTAGGATATTATGTGCCTTGGGCCTTGCATGGTCTCTTGGCCATAAATGACATTTATGGTTTAATTTGACATTTTCCTACCACATTTAGGGTTTTATTCCTGCTTTGATCCATAAATAGAGAATGAGGCCCTTGTGTATTTGGCTGGAATTTGATGAGCTTTGAGAGAAATATACATGGTTTTATGAGCTTGGAGAAGAAATTGGAGTTGTGGAGTTGATAAATGGCTTGTTTGGCTTGATGATGGAGAAGCTTGTTTGCAGGATTCCTTAGCTTGGTGAAAGGTGATGTCTTCTTAATTTGTCTATTTTTTTTCTTTTTATAATTATGTTTCATTTATCTTAGCTACTATAAATCAGAAAAATATAGGTTGAGACATGCTCTTTGAGGCACCTCAGTCCTCCTATTTGTTATAGCCTTGATGTTTTGTTCTGTTTGGTCTACTTAAGGAATTCTTGATTTCTCTTTAGGTTCACCTAAAATTGTTTTTGTTTCATGAATGGTTAGTATGTTAGTTTACAACTATGATTCATGAATTGGAATATTGTCTACTAGGTTAAGTCAAAGAGGTCTTGTTCGATATTGCCCTTTGTCCATGCTTATCAACTTGTTTCAGAGTTCTTTATGGATTTATTTATGATGTTTAGGAGTTCCCTCTTCATAAATTGAGTTATTGTGCTATCTTATATGTTTTCCCCAAATTCTGAAGGTGAATTTCTAAAGTTAGAAGCTCTAATGCTTTTATGTTTCACTGAAATTTTTATCTTGGATATTTATTGGTTTAATATATTATCATAGATTAAATGGTTTGCCCTAGCTCATGCTTAGTATCTTGTGCTGTTCATATTCAATACCTCCTTGTTCTTAGGTATTTGACAAAGGATTCTTGATTTCCCTTTGCCCTACCTTATTCACAAACTTGATATCCATCCCATTTCATTCATAACCTTAAGGATCCTTTCACCTTGCTAAATTGGCCTTGCACTACACTCTGATTCATTATTGAGACACCCTTGACTTTTATTTGACTCCATAGCCCAATGGCTTTGACTTAATCTCACTCCACCTATTCCACTTGACCATCTTTTCCAACCAAACAATCAAAAAAACCCTACACTTAACAACTAGCCTAAAATCAAAACCCTAGAGCAAAAACAACACATCCTTTAAACCCAATAGAGAGAGCCCTCTGTGAGTCTAGGAAGGCTAGGTCCTAGGACTCCAAAGACTTGTTTCATGTTACCCTATCATTTGTTCTACCAATATGCCAAATCACGTGACCCTAACAATCTGGCGATCACAGTGGGACCTTCTGAGTTAGTGACAAACTAAGTTTTCCTTAGATATCAGAAAACTCACAAACATCCTTAGATTGGTATTTAGTTGTTGATGGTGTAAAACAAGAACATCCTTAAAACAGTAAACATCATCCACCTAGCGAATCCACTGGTCTTCAGTAGCCCTATTGACCCCACTAGTTCTCATAAACCACCTGGGAATGCATTAAGAAATCCCAATCATGCTGATGGTGGACAGCAAAGTTGAAATTTTCCACCTAGCGACTCCACAACTCTCAATAGACCTAAAGACTACACTAGTAGAGAACTCTAGATTGGTTGAAAGGATTTAGTGACCTTTTCTGATTTACAAACATGGATCCAAGGATACAAAGGAGATATGCTCCAATGAGTAGAGATCATATCCCTGGATTCCCACACAAAATGCCTGAAATAAATTGGATAAAAAACCTACCTATATTTCAAGATGAAAAGGTTGATGACCCCTTGTTACATCTCATCAAATTTCATATACACATATGGAGGTTAAAGGTTGAATGGCATGAGGACTGCCTCATGAAAATGTTTATGGCAACATTAGAAGGTAAGGCAAGAAATTGGTATGAATGGCTAAAATCTAGTAGCTTGTTTTCCTTGAAAGATTTCCACAAGGTGTTTTATGAACGTTATAAAGAATATTGTCCAAATTTATCATTAGCTAAAAATTGTTATGATCAATCTGAAGATTTCATACAACACCTTGTAAACATTGATGGGGATTTAGGGAATTGGCATCCTGAAGATTTATTAGAAGAACTCCATGCATTTCATTCTCAAGATAGCTATCATGACAACCTAAACGAGTTAGAACCCAATCACGAAAAATAAGGAAACCCATAGAATCTCTCTAAAGGCACAAGTAATGATTCACCATATCTTCTAGGTGAGGCTCAAGAAAACATTCAGCCTCAAAATCAGCCTTCACAAGATAAAGAGAACTATTGTACTTCTATCCAAAGAAAGAGAAAAATTCCTCCTCTTCTGAGTGAAGAGGAAATAAATCAGATGCTACACATTCAACCAGACTCTAAACTTTCATATAATCAAAACATTCCTGTTCCTCCTCCCACTAATTCCATCTGCCATAAATCAGAAAGTGAACTTGTAGATCAGTTCAAAGAAGAACAAACTGGTAACCTAATATGTTTGATAGGTGAAATTATTTATGTTGATGATTCTCCAAATTTTGATCAATCTGATGATGATGATGTTCTCCAAACAAAATCTAACCTTACAGAGCCATCAGCAGTTGATTTTAGGGATGAAGTTCACTATCATCAGATTGAAAGTAGTAATCAGCCAAGACAAGTCATCTATGACACTGATGAGGAAAGCCTTGAAAGTTTAGAACTAAGTTAAGAGTCTCTGGCTCTTTGTCCTACTTCAATTCAATCCATCCGAAATAAATTTCACATAATTGGTAATCAGCAGTCTTGCAGCTCTAATGTTGAGGTTGAGGAGGATGATGAACTTCTTGAGCAAGCTATCAATGAGGAGCCTTTTCTTGAAATGGTCGAGGAAATCATTTGGGACATGAAATCCTCCTTAACTCCAGATTTGCAGCCACTGAGTTCCTTTGGGTTGCAAATTGCAGATGAAGGCATGGAAATTGATGATCACAAGAAATTTTATGCACTTCTTCCTCAAGAAGATTTGTTGTCAAATGGTGCTCCTGCTCATCAATATGATGGCCTTCACACAGATTTCATCCCACTCTATCAAAGCACATCAGGTTTGTTAGAAAATAAAATTATCACATATGATGAATCTACCAGTTCATATGATCATGAGGAAGAGGTGGAGTTTATTTCCCAAAAGAGTCCCAAGCATAGCCAAGTGGAAGAAGGAGTAGTCCTGAATGAAGCTTATATCTCAAATCCTCTAGATTAGGTATTATTCCAAGATTCATTTGTTGTTTTCCTTAAGAAATCTAAAGGAGGAGTGTGTTTTTCCAAGAACAGTTTGTTGCAAAGTGTGAGAAAAATTTTAAGCATTATTGTCTGAAAATAAGTGAGGTGGAAGTGGCCTTTTGATTTTCTCAAAACCATCAAAGAGTTAAACCAAGATCCCTCATGGAATCATTTGCTTGACTGGTTGTATTGGAAAAGATAGTTCACCAGCTAAATATCTATCATGTATAGTTTAAGATTAGGATAGATAGGAATGCAAATAAGCTCATCCTTGAGCATCTTTTAAATTTAGATTGTTTTGAAAAAGAGAGAAAAAAACTAAAAAAAAAGAAGGAAAAAAAGAAGAAGGAAAAAGAGGGTAGATTTGAAAAGAGGTAAAGCCCCATACCCAAAAATTAGTACTACTGAAAGTGAGCAACCTTAAATGCCAATGATGGTTCAAAAAGAAGGTCTTGTTTCAGTCATCTAGCCTAATCATGGCTGAAACATGTTTTCAATTTATTGTTGATAAGCTAGTGAAAGGTAGTTGGTCAAATCATTCAAACTTGACTTGTCAAAAGATATATTAGGAGAGAAAGATACTGGTTCCACATGCTTAAAACAGAACCAAAGAGAAAAAATAGGGATGCATAGCAAAAAATGTGTCCTAGCCCTGATTTTTCTAGTCTTATTTTATACAAAAATAACATTTGTGTGCAGCTTGTTTTTATGCCACAAACCCATGGTAAGTCAGACTATCTAATCCTAATTTAACCATGCTTTCAATTTCATGTTTATAGCTTAGTGAATGAATCATGTCAAATAGGTTAATCTTGAAAATTGAGTAGCCTAGGTAGGAAATAAGAGGAGTTCATTAGCATTATCTGAACTCCTAGAAGAAATAGGATAGAAGTAGATAGTTTGTTTTTTTTTCAAAATAAAAATATGTCAAGGTTGCTAGTCCAAATGCACCTAAGGAAGAAAAAAATGATAGGCAGGTAGGTTGGGTAGATGTAGATGAAGTTGAGCTAATCATGTCTTTTAGATTATTGAGATCCTAGCTTCAAGCAAACATCAGCAAATGAAGAGAGGTAAAAAACAGCCCAATGGATGAGGTGCTAGTCTCCATAAAGCCAGAGATCTGAAGTTCTGGACACCTCTTGAAAAGGAGTTGCCCTCCCCAAGTGGAGCCACTGTTAGTCATCAGTAATTTTTGCCTTTGTTGATGACTAGATGATTATCCCAAGATTTCTAGAAACAAAGTTCATAGAAATTGTGAGTTCTAGAAATCTCAGTGCCTTCATTGTCCTTAAGATAATTTTCCACTATTTCATCATTTCATCTTGTCAAGCTCCACTTACCAATCCCAGAAAACCCATTAGGAGCTCATGTCACTCAATTTGTCTATATCTTGTCACCTTTAACCCAAATCCTCTTTTTTTTCTTTGCCTAAAAACCCCCACAGCTACCTAAGACCACCAATCAAATAGCTCTGTTGTGTCTCCCCAAAATACCCCAAGCATTGATGGTCTCAAACTATCTCTCTAGGCTCTTTAGATAAATCAAGTATATTGGATTTTGGATCTTCAATACATCAATTTATTATAAACTCTATCTTAAACTTCATGATCCCAAATTCTAGGTTTCATTCCAAAAGCCAAGTCCAAGGAAACTTCCACTAGGTCAACTAGGGTTTCACAAAGTCATAGGGTGGATTTGGTATCCTAAAAACTTTGTTTTTTCTTTATGGAGAAACTGCATTCAAAGAAGAAAGGGACAAGTGATTTTGTCAAAAACTCATCAAAGAGGTCACTTAAGGAAAGTCGTTTTGGCCTAAAGCACAAATTTTGTAGGGGGAATGTTTCCCCTTGCTTACATTTCTACAAAATAATCAAATGGCCATCAGCCTAGAAAAAGGTAAGGTAATGAGTAAAACCATCACTGAAGGTATCCACAACAAAGAGACAGCAGCAATTCTATGTTTGAAGAGAATCAATGTTTGTGACTACTTTGGCCAAACAAGGAATTAGTACTGGGTCTACAAGGGCAAAGGCCACCTCAACTCCATCAAGTGCACATTGAAGATTCATTAGAAATAATTAATGAGTTTTAGAAGTTTAAGAGAACTTAGAAGACAACACTATTTACTTTGTTCTAAGCAGCCCTAAAACCTAGGAGTTTGGGAATATTGACAAAAATGGTCAAATGATGACAAAGTGCCTCCTTCATAAGAGCAGATGGCATGTCAGGGGGTATTCAAGCTACATTTTAGGGATTTTCAAAGCACCAATACATCACTACACCAAAGGAAGAAAAATGGTAAAGAGTATCAGCACAAAGGCCAAAAGTTTCAAAAGTACAGTGAGAGGTCTTAATAAAGGATCAAAAGAAGGCAAAAGCATGAGGTAAAATTTCCCAAGGGGGTAATTATGATATGCATGGGTTCCTTGAAGAATAAAGGTGTTAGTCTCCAAAAGGAAGTGATCAAAGGAAAAAAAATTGGGTAGACACTTGCAAAAACAGAAGTGGCCAGGGGAGACACAAATGGTTTAAAAACTGCTACTCCAATAAGGTTTTCCTTATCAAAAGAATATTCCGCAAAATATAGATTAGCCAAGAGTGACATTTCTACAGGACTTTCAAAGTAGCTACCTATAGTAGGATTGACAAGGACAAACAAACCTAATGTTTTTCACAATGGTGGCCCACATTAAGACTAAAGGGGTTGTTAATGCTTATTGTTGGGGTTTTCACACTAGGAGGTTTTTCACGGTTTCAAAGAGAAAACATGACAGCATATCTGAGGAAGAGGAAAAATTCTCCTTTCAGTTTATCCACCAATAAAATTAAAGGCATAAAGAATATGTGACTTAAGACTCCCAGAAAAAAGTGCCAAAATGGTCATAAGCTTACTGTTTACAAGTTTTGAAGTTCATGAGAAGGAAAAAGTGAAGGAAGACCTTCAAAAACACTAATTTCACTGTCTGCCTTTTTCCTCAAAACTTTGCCAAAAGACCTTTGATTTTCAAGGATTGGTTCATTTTTCAAAAATATGGGTAAAGGGAAAATATTGAGCTTAACGAAAGTTTTGTGAATACAAAAGAAGCATCATGATGATTCAGCAAAACTAAGAATATTTTTTTACGTTAAGGTCCTGCCACCTACACAACAAAAAGAACAAAAAGTCAGTGAAAAGAAAGAAAAGGAAGGAAAACATTATAAAAATGGGTTTTGGCATGAAATAATTTTTCAAAAAGGGTATAAAGGCCTTTCCTACCTCTCCCCCAACTCATTTCTATCTTTGAAAAGAAGAGCAGAGCCGTGGAAAGAAATTTTTGAGGGTTTCTGCAAATCTGGTTGATGTTTTCAGACGCTACGCACCGATGGAGATGCTACGCACCGGGCCGTTGACGCTACGCACACAAGAGGTGGCCGAAGTGTTAAAATAAACTACGTTGTGCACTAGAGGGTATGAAGTATGCATCGGTGAAGGCGCTGCGCATAGGCCCAGTTCGGTACCCGACAGACTGCATTTCACATAGCGTTGTTGTCTGACAGGACCCGACAGGCCTGTTCATTGCCCGACTCACCCACAGAAGCCTCGGGCGTTGCGCACATGCCTGCTAGCACCTGACTCGACCCGATGCTACGCACAGAGGACCCGACCTGAACGACTAGTCGAGTGGCGCTACGCACCGGTGATTTTTCGCCAAATTTGCCTAAATGTGGCCAAAATCAAATATTTTTTGCCTCTAAGCTCTTGCATAGAATTAAGAAAGTTTGTTGGTCTTTCCTCCTTTCCCTCGAAGTGATATTTTTCATAATCAAGGAGAAGTTCAAGAACCTAAAAATTGGCCAAACCCTAGTCTTCATGGAAATCAATTGTTTTTAACCCTCTAGGGCAAGAATTACCATTGTGAGAGTGATCATGAGCATTAAGACACTCAATGCAAGAAAATCCTTCTCCTAAACTCTAAAAGCATTCCTTGATTTCATCATTCTCCCCTCATTTGCTAAAATATGCCCTCACATCACTCATTTTCCCTCCCTAGACCTAAAGGCTATCACTAAGCTAAAAATCATTTTGTTCTAGAACAGTCACCATGTCTGAGGAAGAGATTAGTACCAGTAGTGATGAAGGCCAAAGGCCTATCAAGCCAAAGCATAAGGGAGGAAGGACTAATAGTTTTTAGCCCTTGGATACCATTCATATTACCTCCTCTCCCATGATCTTTACATGTTTTCAAGCTGTTGGGTGCTATCAGTTTTTTGAGAGGGTTAAACAGGTCCAAAATCACTCACTTTGGCTAGGTTGTTCATCCTCAGCCTACAAAACCACCAGGTCAACCTAGCAGGAGTAAATTTTGAGCTCTCATCTGAATCCATTGCTAAATCCACAGGAATACCAATTATTGGTGAGAGATGGTTCAAGCAGAAGAAGTTGGCCTTGAGCTACTATGAGCCCTTCCTCAAACCTAGTAGTCAACAAGGCTGCAAGGCTATTTTTGCCTTCTCACACCTGCAAGAGAGATATGCCCTACTAATGAGGTATATTATCAAGTACTTCACTTGTGAGGGGAGGTACTCCAGGATTTATTCATATCACATAAGGCTGATAATGTAGTTCATGAGGGTTAAAATGATGAACCTACCATACAATCTCTACCGGAGCATTGGAAAAATGTCTTCAGTGGTCAAGAAAAGAAGTTATGCCCACCAAATGCAGAGCCTTTTTCATCACTTCTTGATTAAGATGATTGTTTTGCACTAGCTAGAGCAGCAGGGAATTTCTTGGGAATTTTTTATCTCACATGATGTATTTTCAAACCCCCAAGCCTTCATTCAACAAAATTTTCCTTCCACTTCACTCTGACTTACCTCCACTCCTCCATCACCTCCACCTATGCCTTCTCCACAAGGGAACCTACCTCTTTCCTCTTCTCCTAATGCATCGAGTGAAGATGATGACAATGGTAATGAAGAACAAGCAGGTGGAAGCAACAAGGAAGGAAAGACAGATGACAGTGGAGAGGAAGAAGACAGTAGGTTAGAGGCAGATTTTAATGAAAATAAAGATGATGACAACAAAAATGGAGAACAATAAGGTTATGATGGAAATGATGAAGACATTGGGGTAGACACAGAGTTTGATGAGGAAGAGCAAGAGGATGATGATGATAAAGAAGAAAGAAATGAACATAACAGTCATAAAGGTAAAGACAATGAAAACCTGGAGCAAGGCAGTGATAGTGATGATACAAATGAATCACTCCCAAATGCAGAAAAAGGTGTTTCTGATGAGAAAGATAAAGACACAGAGGATAATGAAGGGAATGATGAGGATGACAGACAACAAGAAAGTGCACAGAACAACGAAGAGAAAAAGGTACATAAGCATGACAGTGAGCCTAGTCCTAGTCCAAATACTGACAATATAAATGAAGATGATGAATTTGAAGAAACAGAGGAAGATGATGAGAAGATAGAAGACAAAGAACAGGAAGATAATGAGGCTAAAACAGAGTTTGAAGAGGCAGCCAGTGACCAAGACAATGACACTGATAGGGCAGTCAATGAGCAAGACAGCCAAAGGGATAGTCATGACAGTCATGACAGCTGTGATGAATGCCATGACACTAATCAACCTCTAAATGACAATGAAATAAAAGTGACAGTGTAGGGAATGATAAAGAAGAGAAAATTGATGAAGGAAACAGCCAAAGTGAGGCAAGTAAAGAAGGTAATGATCAATTTGAAGGCCAAAGTGACAACATAGAAAACAGTGAGGAAGACAATGATGATGACGATGATAAGGATCAAGAAAGCAGTGACCCAATGAGGCATGAAGTGACTCATGGAAGCCATAGAAAAGGTGAAAAGGCTTGTGACAACATCAAAGTTCAAGGAAATGATGGAAACATCTCCAAAACCATCATCACTCCTCTCACATGCACATACCACAGAGGAAAGAGAGATGTGTTTGCTGCCGAAAAAAGGCAAAGGGCCATCTCTTCTCTAGCTATCAAGCCCAAGGAAAAAGGCAAGGAAAATATGGAAAGTAGTGAGCAGTAGGTAAAGGTGAGGAGGAGTAAGAGAATCAAGAAAACCAATCAAGAGCCTTGATCCATTGATCTAGACAGTGACAATGAGGACAAGGAGATGAGCACCAGATTTCTACTCTTGACCGAAGATGCACAGCTTAGGGAGTGGGAAAGAGATTTTGAGATGGCACAACATGTCATTTAGTACTACAAGGATGAGCACAAGCATTTCAAGAAGGTAAAGAGGGGCCTCGCTCTCCAAAATAAAATTACCAAGAACTATGCAAAGAAAAACATGCTTGCTTATGCCAAACTGAAGGAGGCCCTAATGGAGCTAGAAAACCTAAAAAAGGAAAAAGAGCATGATAACCTTGGATTTTTGGCTAAGGCTTCTTGACAAGTGTCCAAGACCTCTTCAGGGACCTCTCCACCAATTTTGAGCCAAATTGAACCAAATTTTGTCTTTTTGAAATTTTGAGGTCTCTGTGCGCAACACCCTAGGCGCTACGCACAAAATTGGTGCATCCTCATCTTGAAAACTTTGCATTTTTTGATTCCTCACATCACCAACAGTCTTCTCACAAAATTTCAGATCATTTGGAGTAGTTTTGACCCCCCAAAAGGTTAAAAAAATCAATATTTTGACCTTTCTGCCTCATTTTCAGACCAGGTGTTGTGCATAGAGAAGTTTTGGGAAAAATTATTTTTGAATAGGTAAATGGAACTCAATTAGCACAACTCAAGAATTTTTGGAAAGTAGACTCATCAAGCTTTCCAACGAGCCATCACAGATCCAAATTCTCTATCGAGAAAGGGTCCAAAATGCAGCCACAAGAGACCTTATTTTCTGCTGAAGTGGCGTTGTGCATAGAGGCTGTCTAGTGTGTTTTTTGGACCAAAATTCAACAAAAAACGCTCATTTATTGAAAAATGAGGAGTCTAGAATACCTTCCCTCACAGGTAAAGTACTTCATGATAACCCTCATCAAGGGTGCATACATGTCTAGCATGTGTGAGAAGGGGAAAATAGTTTTGCAGCCTTCTTTGTACCTAGGCTTGAGGAATGGCTCATAGCAGCTCATGTCCAACTTTTCTCTTTTGAACCATTTCCCACCAAAATTAGGTATACCTGAAGGCCAAAGTTACAACATAGAAAACATTGAGGAATACAATGATGATGATAATGCTAAGGATCAAGAAAGCAATGACCCAATGAGGCATGAATTGACTCATGGAAGCCATAGAAAAATTGAAAAGGCTTGTGACAACACCAAAGATCAAGGAAATGATAGAAACACCTCCAAAACCATCATCACTCCTCGCACATGCAAATACCATAGAGGAAAGAGAGATGTGTTTTCTGCCTCAAAAAGGAAAAGGGCCATCTCTTCTCTAGCTATGAAGCCCAAGGACAAAGGCAAGGAAAATATGGAAAGGAGTGAGTAGTAGGTAAAGGTGAGGAGGAGTAAGAGAATCAAGAAACCCAATAAAGAGTCTCAATTCATTGATCTAGACAGTGAAAATGAGGACAAGGAGATGAGCACCAGATTGCTACTCTTGACCAAAGATGCACAATTTAGGGATTGGGAAAGATATTTTGAGATGGAACAACATGTCATTCCGTACTACAAGGATGAGCACAAGCATTTCAAGAAGGTAAAGAGGGGCCTCGCTCTCCAAAAGAAAATGACCAAGCACCATGCAAAGAAAAACATGCTTGCTTATGCCAAACTGAAGGAGGCCCTCATGGAGCTAGAAAACCTAAAAAGGGAAAAAGAGCATGCTAGCCTTGGAGTTTTGGCTGAGGCTTCTCAACAGTGTCCAAGCCCTCTTGAGGGACCTCTCCACAAATTTTGAGCCAAATTGAACAAAATTTTGTCTTTTTGAAATTATGAGGCCTCTGTGCGCAACACCCTAGGTGCTATACATAAAATTGGTGCATCCTCAGCTTGTAGAATTTGCATTTTTGGATTGCTCACATCACCAGTAGTCTGCTCAAAAAAATTTCATATCTTTTGGAGCAGTTTTGACCCCTAAAAAGGTAGAAAAACATCAAAATTTTGACCTTCCTACCTCATTTTTAGACCAAGTGCTGCGCACAAATCCTTTTTTGGAAAATTGGTTCTTAGACAAGTAAATGGCACTCACTCAGCACAACTCAAGAATTTCTAGAATGTAGATTCATCAGGCTTTCCAACGAGCCATCATGGAGCCAAACCTCGTATCAGGAAAGGGTCCAAAACTCAACCACAAGAGACCCTATTTTTTGCTGAAGTGGAACTATACACAAAGGTTGTCTAGTGTGTTTTGGACCAAAAGTCAACAAAACACACTCATTTATTGCAAAATTATATTTTTGAGTATTTTGTGGTAGAAAACTCTAGAATTAGGTGCAAATAGTTATTATGGCATTTATTTCTTAGGATATTATGTGCCTTGGGCCTTGCATGGTCTCTTGGCCATAAATGACATTTATGGTTTAATTTGATATTTTCCTACCACATTTAGGGTTTTATTCCTCCTTTTCTCCATAAATAGAGCATGAGGCCCTTATGTATTTGGTTGGCATTTGATGAGCTTTGAGAGAAATATACATGGTTTTATGAGCTTGTAGAAGAAATTGGAGTTGTGGAGTTGATAAATGGCTTGTTTGGCTTGATGATGGAGAAGCTTGTTTGCATGATTCCTTAGCTTAGTGAATGGTGATGTCTTCTTAATTTGTCTATTTTTTTTCTTGTTATCATTATGTTTCATTTCTCTTAGCTGCTATAAATCAGAAAAGTATAGGTTGAGACATTCTCTTTGAGGCACCTCAGTCCTCCTGTTTGTCATAGCCTTGATGTTTTCTTTTGTTTGGTCTACTTAAGGAATTCTTGATTTCTCCTTAGGTTCACCTAAATTGTTTTTGTTTCATGAATGGTTAGTATGTTAGTTTACAAATATGATTCAGGTATGCCCTACTTGTTTGAAGCTTTTAAAACCCTATCTTGAAACCTTTCTTTGGAATCTTGTTTGCTAGGTTAAGTCAAAGAGGTCTCGTTCAATATTTCCCTTTGTCCATGCATATTAACTTGTTTCAAAGTTCTTTATGGCTTTATTTATGATGATTAGGAGTTCCCTCTTCATAAACTGATTTATTGTGCTATCTTGTATGTTTTCCCCAAATTCTGAAGGTGAATTTCTAAATTTAGAAGCTCTGATGCTTTTATGTTTCACTGAAATGTTTACCTTGGATGTTTATTGGTTTAATATATTATTATAGAGTAAATGGTTTTCCCTAAATCATGCTTAGTATCTTGTGTTGTTCATATTCAAGACCTCCTTGTTCTTAGGTATTTAAGAAAGGATTCTTGATTGCCCTTTGCCCTACCTTATTCACAAACTTGATGTCCATCCAATTTCATTCATAAACTTAAGGATCCTTTCACCTTGCTAAATTGGCCTTGCACTACACTCTGATTAATTATTGAGACACCCTTGACTTTTATTTGACTCCATACCCCAATGGCTTTGAATTACTCTCACTCCACCTATTTCACTTGACCATCTTTCCCAACCAAAAAATCAACAAAACCCTACACTTAACAACTAGCCTAAAATCAAAACCCTAGAGAAAACAGAACACATGCTTTGCACCCAATAGAGAGAACCCTCTCTGAGTCCAGGAAGGCTAGGTCCTAGGACTCCAAAGACTGGTTTCATGTTACCCTGTAATTTTTTCTACCAATCTACCAAATCACGGGACCCTAATAGGACCTAACCTTCCTGGACTCAGAGAGGGCTCTCTCTATTTGTGCAAATGATGTGAACTTGTTTGCTTTAGGGTTTGATTTTAGGCTAGTTGTCAAGTGTAGGGTTTGTTTGTTTGTTTTTGGTTGGGTAAGATGGTCAAGTATAATAGAGGGAGTGAAGAAATCTTCAAGTCATTGGGCTATGGAGGCTATGAAGATTCATGGGAAGTTCAATAATGAAGCAGGGAGCATCACAGGGAAAATCTAGCATGGTCAAATGGATTTTCAATGTTTGTGTGAAATGAAATGAACATTAAGCTTGTGAACAAAGTAGGGCAAAGGGAAATCAACAATCCATTTTCAAATACTTAAAACAAGAAGGGACATCAACACTATTTAGCATAAATAAGTAATCAATAGACAGGGCACACCAATAACTCTTTGATTCAACTCAAGCAAATAAGCATTTCAGACAAACAATATAATGAAATATAGAAGGCAAGAAACTCATTTAACTTCTAGTGATTTCACCTTCAAGGTTAGAAAACATTTAAAATAAACATGTGACTTTAATCAAAGAAGGGGGAACTCCTAAACATCATTGATCATAGCCATAAAGATCTTTTAAACAAATCTTTAAGAATGGACAAATGGTATGATCGAAACATAGCCTCTTTGGTAGACCTAAACAGTGGTACTTCAAAGAGAGACCTCAATAACAATGTTTTAGTGATATCAAACAGGCAGGGCTAACCATAAAACATCAATGATATCTACTTTATTGAACCATTCATAAGATAAACAAACTTGGGTGGGTCTAGATAGAAACTAAGGATTCTCTAAACTGACCTAGCATAGGAAAACAAATTGGTAGTGAAGAACAAACAGAGCTAACGTGCCTTTGAAAAGAATTTCTTAGTCTAAAACCTTTGTCCTACTGCAATATAGAAGGATGAAACAAAATGATACATAAGAAAAAATTAACTGAATAGAAGCACATCACCATTAACCAAGCTCAGGGATCTTGCAAGCAAGCCTTCTCCGTCAATAAGTAAAACAAGCTATTCACAAGCTCCACAATACCAATTTGCTTTTCAATCTCCAAAAAAACCATATATTACTCTCAAGAGTCATCAAATGCCAAACTTTTACAATAATGCCCTCATGCTCTATTTATATATCAAAGGAGGGAAAAAAACCCTAATTAGGGTTTGATAATGTCAAAATCATCCATAAATCTCATTAATGCCCAAGAGACCATGCAAGGCCGAAGGCACAAAATATCTAATGAAATAAATGCCAAAATAACTTCTAACACCTAATTCTGGATTGAGTTTCCTTAAAAAAAATTAAAATATCATTTTTTAATTAATGAGTGTTTTTTGTTAACTTTTGGCCAAAAATGCACAATGACGTTTGAACACGCAGTGCCTTTTCAGGAAAAAAATAGGTCCACTTGTAGCCAAGTTTTGGTGACCTTTCCGATGTCGGAATTTGCTCTTTGATGACCGGTTGGAAAGAATCCTGAATCTAAATTCCAAATCTACCCTTTTTTCCTTGATTGAGCTCCATTAACCTATCCAAAATGAAAAATTCCCAAACCTATTCTAGGTGCAGCTCCAGGCCTGAAAATGAGGCAGAAAGGTGAAACATGAGGTGTTTTTGGCCTTTTGAGGGGTAAAAAATGATCCAATTGCTCTGAAATTTGGTGAGCATACTGTACTAGATGTAAGGATTCCAAAAATGCAAAGTTAACTTGCTAAGGGTGCCTGAGATGTGTACCGCCAAGGGTGCTGTGCTTTGAGGCCTCCAAAATTACAAAAACCAAAATTTGTCAAAAAATTCTCAAAATTGGTGGATAACTTCCTGAGGGGATTTGAGAAACATGTAGAGAAGCTTCAGCAAATGTTCCAAGGTTTTCTTAGTATTTTACCTCTTTGAGTGCCTATAGTTTGGCATGGGAATTTTTGAGTTTAGCCCTTGCAACTTGGTTTCTCCAGGCATAATGTTTGGTTATCTTCCTTTGGAGATCAAGATCCTTATTTTCTCTCTCCAAATTGGCCTCCAATTGTATGTTTTCTCTTTCAAGCCATGGCTCCCGATCATGCTCTATCTCCATGGAAAGAATCTCATCTAGAGGAAGTTGCTCTGCCAATGTCGATTCTTGTTCTCTCTGTTTTTCCAAAGCCTTCTTCAACCCCATGGTTCTTGGTTTCCTCCTAGACTGCCCTTCTTCATTTTCACTTTCCTCATAGGTGCCCATGAAATATTCTATCTTTACCTATGCCTTTTGAGCTTCTTTCTGGGCTTTGATTTCTCGTGCCTCATAAAAAACAATTTGTGCCCCTAGTTGTATTTTCTCCATCTCAAGGGCATCATTCACACACTTGGCCCTATCTAGATTTTCTTGGAGGTCTTCAATTAGGGAATTTTTGTTCTGCATGAGCAAGTTTGAGATTCTTTCTTCATTCTCCTCATCACTATCCACCTGAATGATTTCAAACTCCCTTTCAACCTCATGATCTTCTTATTCTTCCTTTACCTTTTGTTTGTCTTTTTCAAGCTTTTGAGTTGAGGTAGATGGCATGTTCCCTTTCCTTTTTGAGGTAGCAAACACAAGCCTTGCTCCTCTTTGATATGTCAATGGAAGAGGTGTTATTGTGGTTATTTCAATGTCTTGATCATGGCTGCCTTCATTTGTTTCCATGTTCTCCTCTTCATCATCCTGACTGTTGCTTACCTCTTTGCCTTCAGCATCAGCCTCAATTTCAACCTCTTCACATTTTTCTGCACTTTCATTTTGTTCTTCATTGTATCTGCTTGCCTCCTCACTGTTGTGATCTTCATTTTCATTATCACCCTCTTCACTTTCTTCACTATCTTCATGAATGTCATGACTATTGTCATGACTGCCCATTTTCTCACTGATGTTGGTTTCAATGGTGTCCATGGTGTCTTCATCTTCCTAATTTTTTTCACTGTCATCATCTTCATCATTATCCACCTCCATGTTCTCTGCTCCATTGTTGACCTCTTCTTCATCACTACTAAGTTCATTCTCACAGTCAACTTCCTCATTTTCTGCAATGTCATCATCCCCTTCTATTTCCATGTTGTCTACCTCTTATGGGTTTAACTCATCATCACCCTCATTCTCATTTTGGCTTGACTCGTTATCATCCTCACCCTCATTTTGGCTTTACTGTTCATTGCCACTTCCTTCTTCATCTGATGCATTAAGGGAAGATGGGGAAGGGAGCTTTTCTTGGGGAGAGGGTACTTGGGTAGATGATGATTCATGGTCAATAGGAGGTGATGGAGGAGTGGAGGGAGGAGGATGAGATGATGAGTGTAAATTTGGTTGATGATGGGGCTGAGGGCTTGTGAATACTTCATGAGCTATGAACACCTCCCAAGGTATGCCTTTTTGCTCCAGCTGATATAGAACCACCATCTTGATCAAGGAGTGGTGGAACAAACTATGCATTTTCTGGGAATAACTCCTTCAGAGAACATAATACATATTTTTGATACTCCTATACAAGTAGTATGGTAAATGAAGCATCTTGACCCTAGTGAAATGCACGAGAAGTCTAACATGGTAGGAGTAGAGTCTAGAATACCTTCCCTCACAAGTACTTCATGATAACCCTCATCAAGGGTGCATACATGTCCAGCAAGTGTGAGAAGGGAAAAATAGTTTTGCATCCTTCTTTGTACCTAGGCTTGAGGAATGGCTCATAGTAGCTCATGTCCAACTTTGCTCTTTTGAACCATTTCTCACCAACATCAGGTATACCTGTAGCACTGGAAATTTCATCTACTGATAGTTCAAAATCTACCCCTACAAGGCTTAATTGTTTGTTATGTAGGTTAAGAATGAATAACCTTGTGAGCTCTAGGTGATTTTGCACTTGTTTGACTTTCTCACAAAACTGGAAACACCCCACATTTTGAAAGCATGTGAGAATCATGAGGGAGGAAGTAATATCCATTGTGTCTTGGGGTTAAAATCTGTTAACCTTCACACCCTTGTGTTTTTCCTCAGAGGCACTTGGCCTCCTCCACTGCTGAAAATTCCTTGTTCTCCTAACATGGTGATTGGTGTGGTCTTTAGAAAAACTTAGGCTTGCTTATAGGACTTGGTATTAGGAGTGAAATGAAAGATGGTGAGGGGAGCTCTTGTAAATGAGTGAGATAGAGGTGTGGGTTTATGACTGACTCCCATTTGAGCTTTGATGAAAGGCCAACTTTGAGCTCATTGTTATTACACTAATTGACACCCCCTTAACTGATAATTTCTTGTATGGAGATCAAAAAAGGTTGTTTTCCATGAGGACCTAGGGTTTCTAGGCACTAGGGTTTGATCATTTTAATTTAACCATTAAATCACAAAACATCACTTGATGGATAGGGAAAAGATGCACCTACTAAATTTTGACTTGTTTGCAGGTTCTTGAAGGCAGTTTGGAGGGTGCTCCCTTGTTTTTTGGCAATTTTTTTCAATTGAGAGGGTTTCAGGCCTAAGTGAAGTGCCTACCCGCATGCAGGCCTGCCGGTCTCCTAGGCGTAGCGCCGAGCAGAACTAGGCCTATCTAGCCTCTCTAAGCGTAGCACCGAAATTGTTCTGGGTGAGTCGAGTCTTCCTCGACACATCAATGCCCGCGTGGAGGCCTGTCAGGATCTTGGGTGCAATGCTGATTTCCTCTTGTGCTTGTTGAGCTCCTCCTGGGCGAATAGGTAGCGCACACCTGAACGCACAGCACATTCAGCTGTAGGTGCAGTGCAGTGTAATTTAACACTATAGTATCTATCCTACGCACAACGCTGGATCCTGTAAGCGCAACACCTGCTCAAAACCATAGTGTTGGGTAACCTTGCGTGATTTTCTCTAAAACTCAGAAAAATTCTCCCTTGAATGTTTTTTTGTTCCTTTCAACTGTAAGATGAGATGGGAGGAAAACAAAATGGCCCTTTATAACTTTAGGAAAATAAATTAAAGTCAAAAACCCACTTTGCTAAGGTTTCAGTCCTCTTCCTTCAATTTTATTGATTTTTCATTTTGAGATTTTTTAGTAGGTGGCTAAAAAGAATTCAAGTGACCCTTTTAATTTCTAACCATTTTCTTTGTTGCTTTTCAGGTAGCTGACATGGTGGAATTTGACCTCCTTTGACCCATTTTTTCCTTTATCACTCTGTTTTGCAGATGTTTTGCTTGAGTCTCATGTTTTACTGTGTTTGGGCCATGCTCACTGATTCTCTTGAGGCATAACAAACCTATCTCTAATAAGTATTGTTTTCTTCATAACCATGTATGCCATCTCCTTTTGGCCACTTCTGATTTGTAGGTGCCATGTCATATTGATTTTTCCCTCCTTAGATGTTTCTTGGTTTTTGACACTTTCAGTCACATAATAGTAAACTCATGCTCAGCTTGGTTTTCAATCTTGAAACTTAACCCTATGTTTTTATTCCTTTGACCATTTGAGGGAAAATGACTAAAAATGAAGGCTTGACCTTCCTTATACTAATACTCTTTCATTATTTCCCTTTGAGGAAGTAGAACAATTTACCTTGGAAAACCCTAGAATTCATATTCAACAGCCTCTTCAAACTCTCTTTTTGCTGTCATCATGGAGGTTCCTGATCTTTATTTCACCCTCTTTGCCTATCTTTCCGAAACCTTAGGTTTTTGGGCTGTTAGAGAAGAATCGTTAGTGTTGTCTTCTAATTTCTTTTTAGCCTTTTCAATTTCATTCATTTTTGTTCATTTCACCTCACCTTTTTCCCTTCTTCATTCATAATTTCTAAAAATATTCAATTCATGTTTGGTTGTGCTGGTGTGCCTCTATCCATGTGTTTTGTTGTTTTGATCTTTGCTTGGCATACTACTAGCCTAATCAGTCTCTAGGAACCTTGATTTTTCTTGAACATAGGCTGCTTCATCTTCCATTTCCTTGAGTATAACTTCTAATGAGGAGCAGGCCTCTTACCTTACCAATTTTTTTTGTTGATAGCCACCTTGACACTCCTGCAAAAATGTAAAAAATGGATAGTTTCCTTTTGAAGATCGTTGTACTTGATTAAGGAGGTCTTCCTTGGAGATATTTCTGATCTAAATTGGAAAAACAGGTGCAGACCTTCTTTCCCATTTGACTCAACTTCTTAGCACATAAAAAAACAGTGATTTAGAACATCAAAGATAACCCTACAACCTATGAAACCCTAGTGACCTAGTGGAAGACTCCTTGGACCTGTTCTTTGACTGAAATATTGACTTGGGGTCTTCAAGTATGAAAAACAGAGTTTTTGACAAATTAATGTATTGAAGATCCAAAATCCAATGTACTTGACTTATCCAAAGGGCCTATAGGGACAGTTTTGAGAGCACCAATGCTTGAGGAATTTAATGAATATGAGAAGGAGTAGGTTGTTTGGTAATCTTAGTGGGCAAGTGGAGGGGTGAGGTAAAGGAGAAACAGAGTGTTGTGGTCATAGGTGGGCAAATAGGATGAATATGAGTGGCATGAGGACATGAGGGGTATTCTAGGTGTGGTAAGCTGACCATGAGATGATAGAATAGTGAAATAGTGAAAAATATATCCTAAGGATAATGAAGTCAGTGAGATTTCTAAAACTCACAATATTCATGAATCTTGTTTTTAGAAATCTAGGACAAGCATTTAGTCATCTACAAAATAACAAAAATTACTGATGACTAATAGTGGCTCCACCTGGGGAGGGAAAATCCTTTTCACGAGGTGTCTAGAACTTTAGATATGAAACCTTTGATTTTATGAAGACCAGTGCCTCATCCATTGGGTATATTTTTCTTCTTTCATTTGTTGATGTTTCTCTTAAAGGTATGATCTTAGGAAACTGAAAAACATGATTTCTTCAACCTCATATATACCTACCCAGCTTACTTTGCCTAGCATTTTTTCTTCCTTGGGTGGACTTAGACTGGCAAACCCTTGACATTCTTTTTCTTTTGAAAGAAAAAACAAACTATCTACTTGTACCCTTACTGCTTCCAAGAGTTCATATTATGCTAGTGAACTCTTTTATTCTCTACCTAGACTATCAATCTGTCAAGATTAAGCTGTATGAAAGACTTCATTCTCTAAGATATTGACGTGAAATTGAAAACATGATTTGAACTAGGATTAAGCAATCTATTTCACCATGAGTTGTGGCATAAGGACAAGCTACACACAGACATTATTTTTGTACCAACAAAACCAGAAAGTATGAGGGTTGTGTATTTGTTAATCGTCCATATCTTTTTCCTTGGTTCATATTTGAGCATGGAGAGCCAGTATCTTTTCTTCCTAATATATTCCTATTGACAAGTCAAGTTTAGATGTTTTGAAAAGTTCTCTTTCACTAACCTATCAACAATAAATTGAAAACATGTTCAGCCATGATTAGGCTAGATGACTGAACAAGACTCCTTTTGAACAAGTAGTGGCATTTAGGCTTGCACACTTTCAACATTACTATTTTTTGGGTATGGGGTTGTACCTCTTTTTCAAATCTGACCTCTTTTCCATTTTCTATTTTTGAAATTTTTTGTTTTAATAACTTTTTCTCATGCAATGTTATGTACAATGAATGAAGGTTTCAAACTAGGGGCTCTGACAGTAATATTGCTTGGGTATTCTGTCATTGACAAGATCCCCAAATAACTCTTTCCCATCTAGATATTGTAAACAGAAAGCATTTTTATCCCTTCTTGAATGGATGATGGAATGATATTTCCAAAAATTATGAAACTTGTGATGCTTTCCTTTGTACTTTCTCATTGATTCTTGCTTCCAAACTTTGTTTTTGTTGAAGATCACTTTTAGGTGGAACAGGTATTCTTCATGAGTTTTAAAGCAGAAAATGATGTCATCAATGTATGTCATGGTGGAATAACTCAAATCAAGAGCCATGGACTTTTGGAAAGAATATTCTGCACTCTTTAACCCGGAAGGCATTTGATCATGAATGTAGATGCCCCAAGGTGCTTTGAAAGTGGCTTTATACTGATCAGTTGGAAGTATTATCACCTGATTGTAATCTAAAACACTATTAAACAATGACATATTGTTATAACCTTCTACCCCTTGCAGCATATGATTTGTGTTAGGAAAAGGGTGTTTGTTTTTCAAGGGGGTTTGATCTGGGCCTCTAAAGTCTACACATAGCCTATATCCCTTTGCTTTCTTTCCTAGTGACACAATCTGCTGCAAAGATTCCTAGTTTTTCATGAAAGGGATCATACTCTAAACAATTTTTGTGTCAAAAGGATTCAAGCTCTCATCACCACATGTAAATCCATATCTAAACTCTTTGCAAAGTCTTATGTATTTCAGTTTTATGTGGGGTGGAAGAGGTTTGGATAACCTGATCATCTTGGGTTTTTCTGGGATGCCTATGTTGTATTCTTCTATGTCAGCCTCAGTAGGTACCACTTTGCTTCTTGACACCATATTTGGAATCCAACCACTCTTTTGAAGTGTCAAAACCTTTTGGTGATGAGTTATCTTTGTATGACAAAACCTTAAGGTTCTTTTGATACAGTTTCCTAGAAGGTCTTGCTATATGAGTGTTTTCCAACATTTTTGAGTTGACAAAAGGGAATGGTTATGTTTTTTAAGTTTTTCCTTCATTTGAGCAACCTTGTTCATATTCTAAACTTAGTTTTAGTTTTGCAATTTTATCTTCAGTTTGCAGAAAATTAAGTTTAGCTTTTCCATCATGTTGTTTTTTTGGGCTGCTAGATCTTTGGCTGTTGAGTTCTTCATGCATTACCTGGTTTGACTATTGTGGTATTTCTAGATTTGTCTCAATTTCACTTAACTTCTCATCAATGTCCTCTTCATTACATAAAATTAATGAATCTGGACCTAAATGGATGGAATAAAGAGGTGTGTTGTTCAGCCTTTCTTGGTTGCTAACCATATACTTCGTGTGTGATTCTCGGTATAGTCTCCTTGTTTGGTTAAAAATAGGGATGGTAGCATATGACATGTCTAGTTTATGTTTCCCCTAAATTTTGGCTCCCCAAGATCTAGATAAAAGCATGCCATACTTGGGGGCAATGTCAGCCACTACTATGTCCATGACGAGGCCCTTAGCAGGGATTTGTGTGAAATTGACACATAAATCCTTGATTAGACCCAAACACTTGACTCTACTTGAATCAAAGGAATATAGGTCTTTGTATGTTTTGGTTATTTCTAGGCCTAATCTCTTCATCAACACCTTTGGCATGAGGTTGTGAGAGGCACCAAAGTCCAGCATGGCATTATGTAAGATTTTGTTATGTATGTTTAGGCTAACATAGAAAGGAGGGATAGACCCTTCTTGGTACTTTCCCTCTACTTCAGGTCCAAACAATAGATTTGGTTTGTCATCAGTCAAGTGTAGAGTGTCGGTATCAGTTCCCATGTTCAAAACTCTCAAAACTTGGGACCTGTACATGTCTTGGGTAATCAGTTTAGTGAGATGTATGGTTACTTCGATCTTAGAAATTTCTCCCTAAAAAATGAAAGGTACTTGTGTTTTGGGCATATTTACATTAGTTTTATCAGCCATAATTTTTTTTACAAGTTTAGTTTGCGGATTCTGACTTGGGACTTTAGAGAAAAGAGTTTTCTCAGGGCCACTAGTAGGTTCACTAGGGCAGCTTGGGTCACCACTTGGCTGACTAATTCTTTCTTTGTTTGGATCAAATTTCTTAGCCATGGTGTTGGTACTGTCTGCTATCTTCTTAGGAGTATTTTCAAGGGTTTTCCTAACAACAGTGTCTGTTTGGTTTCTCTTTAAGGTTTCTTGGTTATTTTTTCTCCTATGGTCATATTGCCTATGGACCTCCATTATGGAATTTTCAAATCCTAATTGATATTTTTCAGAATCCTCATAGTTTATTTTAGTTTGATCTAAGGAAAAGAAACCTCGTTCTTCTTCAGTGAGAAAAACATCACCCTCATTATCAGAACCTATCAAGTTTAGATGGTTTTCTTCACGTTATTCAGTCTCTATTCCCTCTTCATCTACATAATTGTCTTGGAAAGAAGGCCTGATTTGTTGATCATTGTCTCTTAGTCTGTTCTAGGGAGGGCCTGTTTTGAAGTTTGGATTCCTATTTTTTTTTTGGGGATTTGCTTGGTTTTCCCTACAATGTGTTCCTTCATTTAGGCTTATCCTCTCCATCATTCTCTCCATTTTTCTAACTAGGATGTCAATCTTGGTATCGGATGAGGAGGTTGAGGGCATAGTTTCATCTTTGTAGGTAACCCTCTTTTTTGATCTCATCCTAGCCCTATTTTCAGTGAGGTTGGCCTCTGCACTCACAGCTCCCCTTTGCATTTCTTGTAAAGTTAAGGGGTCTCTCTCTCTTAATTGGTATGTCATGTCTGGATCAAAGCCTTCTGGAAATTTCACTAGTGCTAGGACTTGTGGGGGTTTCATGTGAGGTGGGAGAGCATTGTACACACTATTGAACCTAGTGCAATAATCTTGGACACTTTCCCTGAAAGTTATCTTAAGGTTGTTATATTTTGAGAGGATTTGGAGAGGGTTTTTCTTAATTTCCCACTTGCTTATGAATGTCTAGTAAAGGGAAGGGAGATCATGTATGCTGTTAGGAGTCAAGATCTTGAACCATTTTTTGGCTTCTCCTCCTAAGCTTTGGGAAAAGATTATCATTTTTATGGTCTCCTTTTCTAATTCCATATACTCAAAGGCATCATTCATCATATCTACATGTTGTTGGGCAGTGGTAGATTCAACTCCGGTAAAGTGGTGAATTCTAGATTGTTAGTCATTCGTTAAAGCTACCAGAGGTTGTGGTAGCACCAGGGGGGCGTACCATGCTGCCATGATGGGAGCTAATGGAATCCAAGGAGGATTTACAAGGGGAGGGTTTGTGAGAGGAGGTGGAGGATGAAGTGGAGTGGTTTGAAAAGTGGTGGTATGAATGGGTGTGGTGGAACTACTTTGACCAAAAAACGGATTCTGAGTAGACTTGGGATGAAAAGAGCTGAAGTAATGGAGAAGTTGAAAGTCAGGAGGAGTGGAAGTAGAGGCTTCTGTACTAGAACTCTGCTGCAAATCTATGGGCTCAAGGTCAGTCTGGTCAATCCCACTTTGTGACTTGGTTCTGAAAATGTTTCTTGTATGTTCCAAGTCAAACTGGGGATCTTGCAAGGCTGTAAGATGTTCAGGGTGTTAGGGTCCCGTGATTTGGCCGATTGGCTAGCCAAATGACGATGTAACATCAAACCAAGCTTTGGAGCCCAAGGACCTAGCCTTCCTGGACTAAGAGAGGGCTCTCTCTATATGTGTAAAAGATGTCGGTGTGTTTACTTGCGATGTTCTGATATTAGGCTAGTTATGAAGTGTGTTTTTGGTTTTTTAGTTTTTAAGTTTGTGAGGGATGAAACTGATCAAATACATAAACTGGATAACAAGGTGTAGATAAATTGGGCTATGGGGTCAAACAGGTCAAGGAAGTTATGAAGTGATGATGTAAAGCTGCTGTAGGGCCGATTTGATTCACGGTAGAAGGGATCTTTGGGCAAAATGGGTTAAATGGACAACAAGTTGGTGAAAGACAAGGGATTTCAAGTGTAACTAGTTAATAGTAGACATAAACATGTAATAGCAAGCCATTAATCATGCTAAGTATAACTGTAAGCTAATTAATACATAGAAATCAAACATTCCAGCCATACATAGAGGTATAAGACCCTCTAACTTCGGGAAATGGCTATCAGACTTTGGGGAAAACAAATGAGACAAAATAACAACTCATAAACTATGCCGGAACGCCTAAAAATAGTCTCTAAGTCATTGGGCACTTGGACAAATAAGTTTTCATAGTTTTAGGCAAAGGGCTAGATCGGGACTAGGCCTCCTTGGTTCAACAAGATGATCAACAAATCAGTCAAAGAGAAAGTTTTATGGACGGAACTATGGGCAGCTTAATAGATAGGTAGGGCAAACCATACATCCTACTCAACATACATAGAACTTATAAATAAAACTTAGCAAAAATACCTTAGGTTACTAAAGAGCAGCTAAGAATTCTTTAGCATAACTAAGGGAGAAGAAAACATCAAGCTATGAAGATTCAGGGATTTTGAGGTGCCTCCATGGGCATATCTCAAAATCAATCTCTACTGATCTATAGCAGCAAGAAATATGGATTATGAATGAAAACTAGAAGACAAAACACATTAAGAAGCACTATACCATTCTACCATGTCAAGGAATCCATCAACAATCCTTCATCATTCCTCAAAAGCATCCAAGAGGCAGTCCAAAAATCATAACTCAAGTGTATTCTTCAAAGCTCATGTGACCAATGTATTAATTCTTCTCTCAAGTTCAGCCTCTCTGATTTACAATGAAACCCATGGAATAAATAGGCTTGAGGGAGGAAAACCTCATGGAGCAACTAGCTATCCCATTGGCCAAGTCAAAATATCTAAACTTGTCCTTGAGGCTTTGCAAAGCCCAAGGCACAAAATATCACATAAAATATCTAAAAAACTGCTAAAAACGGAAATTATATTGACTTTACATCATTTCCCAAGGATAAAAATAGCTTAACGCACATTTGGGAAAAGCAGATTTTTGGAGTTCAAAAATTACAAAAATACTTCATATTTATGCCTGAAAAAGGTCCCCTGACTTGCTGAAGGCAAATGGCAGCCTTCCCGGTGTCGAAATGAGGCTCATGATAGCCCGTTGGAAAGCTCTCTGTGTCTGATTTCCGGCGCAAGTGAAATCACCTCAATCTGATCTCTAAAAGTCCCTCAAAACTGTACCTGTGTGCAAAAACCCAGAAAATAGCAGGCTGCTAATATGGCAGGCAGAATGTGCAAAAAGAGGGTGTTTTTCGCCAATTTGAGGGGGCGAATGATATTCAAATGCCCTGAAAATCATTGGAGACCTGCTCATGGAATTATGGCATCCATCGGTATCATCCTCCTCCCTTGACAACTCATCAAACTGAAATGGAGAATTTATGAGTTTTTGGCCAAAAACCCAAAAAATGCCAAAAAACAAAAAGTTGCCGAAACAGGCCCAAAATTGGCATGCATGACCCTCAAGGGTCCATAGAGACATGCTCCGAAGCTGAAGCCAAAATATCAAGGGCTGATATGCTTTTCGCTTCCTTCCGTGCTAGGCGCTTCCCCTTCAACTTCTTCAATTTCTCTTGTGCTACCTTTAATTTTCGCCTGGCAAACTGATTTAGCTTCTGAAAGTGAAGAGTCCTCTTTCTCTGTAGCTCAAGATCCCTATTCACCCTCTCGAGCTTTGTCTCCAAATGCTGGTTAGCTCTCTCAAGCCATGCTTCTTTGTTTTCCTCAATTTCCTGCTCAAGGAGGGCAGTGAGAGGAAAGGCTTCGAAATGAGCTTGTTCTTCTGCTCTTTGTTTCTCCAAGGCTCTTCTAAGCCCGATGGTTCTAGGCCTCTTCCGCCTAGGCTGGTCTTCCTCCTCTTCATCATCAAACTCGCCAATGAGCTCTTCAATTCTTGCTTGCGCCTTTTCTGCCTCTTTCTTATACTTGATTGCCCTTGCCTCATGAATAACTGCATGAAACTTCATTTGTTTGTTTTCAACCTCTAAGAAATGGTTGAAATTTCTCGCCCTTTGAAGGTCTTCTTGTAACACCTCAATTTGCCCCTCTTTGTGAATGAGGAGGTTTTCAAGGAGGCGGGCCTCATTGTCACTATCATCACTTTGGATATGGATAATAGCTAATTCACCTCCATGCTTTGTACTCTTCTCAACTTTGCTTTTGCCTTTGAAGGCCAATCTGGCGCTTTTCCTCCTTGGTATGATAGAAGATGGCTTTTTGGGCAATTTCCTCTTTCTAGGAACAGTTTTGGTCACTGTCAAGGAGGCAACTTCAGCTTGCTGTCCTTCCTCAACATCCTGTCCAGTTTGTGGCTCAAAAGGCGCTTCAATTGTTTGCCCAACTTGCTGCTCCTCAACTACTGTCTGCTGCTGTTCCTCTTCCTATACTTGCTGCTGTTCATCAACCTCTAGCTGCTATCCCTCTTCCTGTACTTGCTGCTGTTCATCAACCTCTAGCTGCTGCTGTCCCTCAATCTCTAGCTGCTGCTGTTCACTGCCTTCTAGTTGCTGTCCCTCTTCCTTTACCTGCTGCTGTTCACTACCTTCTTTTTCTCCCTGTGGTTCGCTGCCTTCTCCTTCTCCTTGTAGACTTGGCTGCCCAGTGGTCATTTTGAGTTTTTTAGGTGTAGGCCTACTAGACAAAGGCGCTGGGCGATGGGCAGGCTGAGTAGGAGACACATGAACAGGAGGGACAGTGGCGAAATCTGCATGGCTAATGAATGAATCCCATGAAACCCCTTTCTTCTCCAGCTGGTGTAAGAAGATAATCTTGATCAAGGAATGATGAAAGAGAGAAGGAATTTGCTGGGGTGGAGCCTTCTTTTGGACAGTAGTTGCCATTTTCTCTATGCTTTTGGACAAAAAGTATGGAAGGTTTAATTGCCTGCTTCTGGTAAAATGCATCAACAAGCGGACATGATAGGCATAAATTTGGTTAAACCTCCCTTCACAAGTGAAATCTCTCATTATGGCTTTCATCAGCGGAGCATAACTGTCAAGAAGATAGGAGAAGGGGAAAATAGCAGTGATGGTTTCCCTATGTTCAGGCTTGATGAAAGGTTTATAATCCTCCAGATCAAGATACGCTTGTTTAAACCACTTTTCACCATGATACGGGATCTTGGTAGCCTTGGATACATACCTTGGGGAGATTTTGAAGTCAAGACCCGCTAACTGGAAGTGTTTGTCCTTGAATCTCAAAGCGCACAAATGTGTAAGTGGCGAAAAACTCTTGACTTCTTCTATCCTCTGGCAGAAATCAAGACGGCCTACTTCATGGAAATTGAAAAGCACTGATGGGTGAGCATTGATTTCTTCTATGGAGATAGGCTCATATCTCTTATGTGGACCGCTCCTGTGATCTCGCTTTGGAGGCATTCTGACTTTGACCAAACTTTGGAAGAGGCAAACTGCCTTTACTGTATGAACAATGCTCTGCTGGATTGAAACTAGCCACTAGACTGTTTGGACAGATATGGACACTGTGGTTTGGATAAAATGCAACAATGTTTCTTTGAATAAACCACCTCTGCACTTCTTAAAAACAGTCCTTCAACTCTGGATGCACTTCAGCCATGTAAAATCTTCAATAGGAAACCATCAATAAAGATGAGACAATATGCTGTATAAATTTCCTGTATGTAGTGTTAAGCAATCATTCCTCCTGGTGAGTTTGTTAGAGATCAAACAACCCTTGCATTTTGCATCTATAAGACCAATCTTCAATATTAAAACCCTGCTCTTTAGAAATGGTCTTCCTCTTGAAAAATATCAAAATCAACAGCTCTTCAAAATGATATAATGTAGTGAAAAGAAAAAACAGACCTAGGTTGGGTGTAAAATTAGTGCACAGTGGTTTAGGAAACACACTCTTTGCTTGTGAGTTTAAGAGATCCACCAACACATCTATACCTCTGCCTCCAATGTTTAACTTCTCATCAACAAACTCTGCCCTTTAATGTGCTGTCACCTTTGGAAACTCTCAGTCAACAAATATTCAGAATGATACAATATAGTGTAAGGAAAAGGCAGACCTAGGTTAGGTGTAAAATCAATGCATAGTGCTTTAGGGAAACCACCTCTTTACTTGTGAATTTCAAAGGTCAACACTACACCTGTACCTCTGTCTCAATGTTAAATGCAATCACCAACAACTCTGCCCTTTAGAAAGTGGCCCTTTTTATTTGTGAAGTTTTAAGAAATAAAACACCACTTTTGTACCTCTGCCTCCAAAGTTAGAATCCCATCAACGAACTCTGCCCTTCAGTGTACTGTTCATCCTTAGAATCTCTGTCAACAACTCTTCACAGTAGTGACAAAATACAGTGAAAAAGGGGGGGCAGTTTGCTAAAAAGGTGTGCTTGTGAGAAAATGCCAACAATCACTCTGTTCTTGAAATCTTTGATGTCAACCAACACACCAAAACTCCTTGCTCAAGGAGGCTTTCAACCATTAAAACCTTACCCTGTATAAGTGTGCCACCCTTCAACAATTTGTATCTCTAGCAAACCATCCTACATATGTCTAGACAGTAAAAACACAGGGCTGGGGCAAAAACTGAAAGAGTTTTAGAAAACTGTAGAGCTTTTAGATAGGGGTTATATGAGTTTTCTCTTTTTAAAACAATAAATGGTCCCTTATAAGTGCAGCCCTCTGCTAGGATGAATAACACTTGCCAAATAGGTTTTGAACAACATAAAACAGTCAAATAACAGTTTTCCCTTGTAGCTTCGAGGTGGATTTGAATAGCACGGCAAAATGTATGAGAAATACTTCTTAAGATTCATGAAAAAACCTTGTGCAGGGCCGGAGTAGCATTACAAACCTTTAAAACCTGCGCGGCACTCCTTTGACCCAGCACGTCGCTCATACAATGCTTGTTGGGTCGGCCTGTCGGGTGGTCGGGCGGCCTCGTACAGGCGCGTCGCGCCAATGTACAGGCGCGTCGCTCCGACGAAGGTGGCCCGTGCAATTTTCCGCCCAGGCACGTCGCGCAAGAACCCAGGCACGTCGCGCAGTTTTTCTCAGTGCAAACTTGTGAATTTTCGACCAGATTTTCTTGCCTTGGTGCTAGAGAGGCGCGGGCTCTTCTTCAGTTTTTGAAAATGAAATCTTTACATCATACTTACCCTTTGATGTTATGTCACAATAACTCTCCAACGGTTATTTAAACTTTTGGAAGTAACATTGATTTTTAACTCTGTTTGTTTTAAAACAGTGGGTTTGTTATTTGAATACATACACCCGCACATTGATTCTGACCCCGAGCTTTGAACTTAATTAACTCAAAAAATTATTCATCACCTCTACCACTGCGTTATAAAACTGCCAATGGAAATACCTGAACACTGATTTGTTGCTGAGAGGACAGGATTCTGTAAACCTGCTTTGACAATCTTTGGTCTTTTGACTGCTTTCTCCAATCTTTAAATACAAAAGGTGCCAAGTTTACTGACCTAACTTGGATTTGGTTATGGTTTTTCAATTTCAAAAGGCGCCTCCTTTTTGTTTTAAATAACTTCCTGCCTAAAGGTACATTACTCATGATATATCTGTCTCTTGAATGGTGAGAGGGATGCACTTGCCCCAAACTCAAAAACTGACAGTTTATCAAACAACTTCTTTGTCTATTTATAGCATTGTATACCTGTTCATCATGCATTCTATAGCTCAACTTTGGCCACTGTTTTACCTTCTTAGTGATTTTTATCAAGGAAGGACCATTCATAATGCGCCAGAAACATTTGAAGGCTTTGAACACCATTTCTTGAAAGGCGCTTCTTTGGACCTTTGGCATGTGATATTGTTTTGTTGCTTGACCCTTTCCCTCAAGGAAAATTGACTTCTTTTTGGTATCAATGGCATACATATATTCAATATTTTCTCTTTTCTACTGCAGGTACAGTCTGAGAGATAGCTCTTTGAAAAGGGAAATCAATACCTTGGCATCATAAATAGTAACACTTACCTGTGCAATGACTCCTATTCAGTTCTTTGGTATCCTTCCACTGCACTTTTTAGACCCATCAGTTTTCAACAACCTGCAATGGCTTTGGCCATCTGCTCATATATGGAGGAGGCTCTTCATCAGGTAAGGTATCTGAAGGCTTTTTAACAACTCTATTTGACACAGCCTTTCTCTGAATGTGATGGTAAGTAAACCACTTAAAACACCAATCTTAGCATCTTTACTTGCAAGCATTACTGTGTTTCAGAAGAAACCCTAATCATAGTGACATTGTCTCCCTGCACTGTTCTAAGGGTGGCTGAGATATTTATCATTTGGCTTGGTCATCTCATGACAGATTACTTGTCAAATCATCTTTGTGACTTATGGAGGTTAGTGTATTTTGAGAAACCAAGAACTTTCTTTCTGCCTGGGTAATGGCATTTGTTTTCAGCATCTGTTCTATTTGATCTTGTGGATAAGCAGGGTACTTATGATTGGAATTTTTACCAATGACATACCTTTCTTCATTTCAACAATTCCCATGATTTGAAAGCTTCAGATGACCTCCTTTATCAGACCAGACTCTTTTTCCTAGCATATTTCAAACTCTGTTCCTGTTATGACCATCACTCAAATTCATAAAACCTGGACATATGTTTCACTGTTCAATACAAAGCAAACCTGGACCTTTGCAATTTTCCAAGTCAATATTGGCCAGCGCCCTCTGCTTGTGGATGAAGGAGGCGCCCTAACCCTTTGCTTGTAAATGAAGGAGGTTCTGGGCCTTGACAATTTACCAGTTTGCTGAGACAGTGGTGTCCCTTTCTTACTGTGATTTTCATGCTGGAAAGAGCTGTAAAGTCCAGATGAGTAGCTTTCTGTTTTGCAGACATATCTCAGGCTTAGGTTACATTTAGAAGTAGCTGTTCCTCTAACTGTAAACTCAAATATTTACTCTATGAGATGAAATATATTTCCTGCCTTTGTAGAAACCATAGAACACTGTGAAAAACCTAATAGTCAGCTTGAGATTGGGTTTTATGCAGTGCTGAGATCTAGGGGGTGTGAGTGGCACGACTTAGGGCTGCTTGTCAAACTAATTTGCAAAGTAGGAGGTCAGTCATGGTTGGTCTGTAGCAGATGGAGGCTTTTTGGCTTTTGGATGATTGCCAAGGGTGAAATGTCTTAAAGCGCCACTTCCTAACATAGGGGAGACTTTTGAAACAGAGAGATGTTGGACCTCAAAATGAACCTATTTTATCATTATCAATATCTTCACCATTTTACCTTATTATCACCTCCATTCCACCTCCATATCATTACATTCACTTCATTGTTAGGTCTTAACTATGTTTTCCAAAGTTTATTAATTCTTAACATTTTAAAAAGTGAATTTATGGCTAAAACTTAGATAATAATATGCTTATACTTATGCCTAACAATTAGCATGAGTTTGTTGACATGTGTAGGCTCAAAGGAAGATTCCAAGACACCTTTATGTGGCCTTGGATGATCAAATTCGAAGTTAAGAAGATAAACCTCATGGAAAAGATCATGGAGGAAATCATGGAGGATAGGGTTGCTGTGTCACAGATAGCTAGAGATAGTGGATGATCATTATGAGTTTGTTACTCCTCTCATTGTATAAATAGGAGTACCTCCTCCATTCCAAGGGAGGACTCTTAGAGCATTGTATCCAATTGATGATGGAATAGAATAGAGCTTCATTTTTCATATATTTCCATTATGTAGTTTTAGATGTAAATTGTGTTAATGTAGAATATGAATTTATGGAATTTTATGTAGTTTTAGATTTAAGTTTCCTTAATGTAGTATATGGAATAATTTGTCTTGTTCTTAAGAGAATTGAGCTCACTCTAAAAGGATGAGAGAAACATTTTATTTCATATTAGATTTTGTTTCATTTCATTGCTTAAATGTTTAAGGATTTGTGTGTGATTTTCATTCTCTTGTGAATTAAAATCGGTTTCTTTTGTTTGTGTGCAAGTAGTTTCTTGTTGAGATTTTTGATATTAAGATGAATGAATTATAATGGAATACTTTATATGTCTCTTAAGTTAAGAGCTTCTTTCAATAATAATTTATCCATCTTAAGTTCTTGGTTTTAATCTCTGATTCATTAAGTGGTAATTGAGGTGAAAATGGATTTCTTGAGTCAAGAACCCTTTCAATATTATTCCTCTTTTTAAACTAATTGAGTTAGAGTTATAGAATATATTACTTTCAGCTTTTGAATAGAGTTGTCTTTATTTCACGTTTCTGGTTTTATGAATGATTTCTCTATGATACTGTAGGGAAGGACAACCAGGACCTCCTAAGTTAGGAGCCTCTTCTCTTGCATATTATATTGAATCATAAACAATTTAGTTAGACATAGAGTTAGTTGCCTACTCCTGCATATATATTGCTGGCACCATCACAAGCTCACGAGTTTCCCTGGTCGATAATTTAATGCAGCAATTTGTTCAAATAAATTGCCCAACATTTTGGCGCCGTTGCCGGGGATGGTGCTAAGGGATTAGGCTTTAGAAATTTAATTTAGTACTAGCATTTTTTTTGACAAAATAATTTGTGAACCTTGGTGACAGCAGGATCTTCACAAAGGAGTTTAAGTTTGAATTTTCTGATGTTTTAATGTTTAGCTAGTTTTAAATTTCGTCATTTCAAAAACACCCCCCCTTGCATAAATAAAAACAAATCAAGCGATGAGTATGCTCTCTTCCTGCGCTTCGTGCGATCAGAAAGATCAGAAAATCTGTTGATTTTGTTCAAATAAAAACTCTTCTTTGAAAAATTGATACCAACGTCTGAGCCTTGGCGGGCGAAATCCTCCAATGGAAAAGGTTTGGGTGGAGTAGAATGGATGCAGTAAATAGTGGGTAATTGCCTTAAGAGTTGATTAGTTCTCACAGAAAAAGAAAAAAAAATCACAACTCTGAATTTGCTCTTTCATTGTAAACACATTGTCAAGTTGTTGGCGTGAATGATAATCAAATATAGATCAAAAGCTTTATTTCATTCCTTAAATTCTTTACCTTTGTATGCTGGACTCCATTACCATGCACAGCAATTGATTTCTATTGCCAAAAGCTTCACTAAATCGCATCAGTTTCAACACGCGATTTTAAAATGGATTTTCTGAGCAAACTAAGATGAATTAAAAAAAACTGAGACATGGGTTTTTTCTAGAACGGGGGTAATTAGGTGACTCGTGAGAAATTTCCTGAAATTTGTAGCGGTTGAGGAGAAAATTGAGGTTCTTTCAATCACAATTTAACATATTGCGCCCAGATCCGTTTTCTTTTTCATTTCTTTTGGTTTGTTTTATATTTTTAGATTTAATTTGTTTTTGTTATAAATTGTATTTATTTTGTTTTGATTTAGTTATTTATTTTTCTATGTTAATGTTTGTTATTATAATTATATTAATATATTAATATGTTAATATAATTATAATTTGTTATGTTTGCTATTTGTTATATATTGTATATATTTAATATTTGTTATGTTGTAATTAATATAGTTGTAAATTTTTATTTTATTTATTAAATTGAAATTTGTTGTATATAATTATAATTATGATTTATTATATATGTTTATTTGTTATGTTATTTAATTATTAATTAATGATTGTTATAAAAATTGTATTAATATATTAATATATTAATTGTATTAATATATTAATATATTTATAATTCCATTAATTAATAGTTATAATTTCATATTATTTATTTATATTATTGTATATAATTGTTATGATTACTGTATGCTTATATATTTTATATATTGTTTTATACTAAATGTGATATTATATTTGTTACTTCATTTAAAAAATAAATAAATAAAAAATAAAAAAATTTTATTATATGTTTGTGTGGTTGTTGAAGGATTTGAGGGGTAAAAATTACGGCATTTTATAAAGCGAAGGATATTGGCATAAAAAAAACTTTCGTGATATGCAAATTGGAAAAATGTGAGTTGGATGAAACCATAGCAGGTTGGTACGAAGGAAAAAATAAAAAATAAAAAAATAAACACACTTTGCACAAAATTCACGCAGATTTGAAAATAAATAATGGAACACTTGGAAACAAATTCTAAAAATCAATTGGAGGATTCAATTCTATTTCGATAGCATCAAGATGGTATAAACTCATCATGGTTCTTGTATACTTTACAGGCAATTAGAAGCACATTTCGCGAGTTATCTGACAAGGGGTATTATTTTCATAGTTATTTTTAAGAATAGGTTGATTTAATGTCATGATTAAATTAATTTCAACACCTTTGATTATCATAACTTGTTTTATTTGGTACTAAAATTTTGCGTAAGAATCATGACGGAAATGCGCATTCCTTCTTGAACACACTTATGTTTCTTTCTACCAAGTTTTTTACAGGTTACAGGACGACAAAGAAATCATTACGGAGACTACATTGTGACGACAATTAGTCTTCCAAAGACTAAATTCATGAAAAATTCTCAAGACAAATCCATGCAACCATTATCCTTCTCCTACATGCGAAAGATTTTTGAATCCATCAATTGTGCGTCTAAACTTCCATTTCCATGCTCCATTTTTCTGTGAGATTTCTTTCTGAATTCACATGCTTCCCTAACTCATCGTAAAACGTTTCCATTTCCATTTCCCTTTTTCGCCACCATTTTCATTTCAGCCAATAAAACCACAGCGAGTCAAAGTCCTAGAGTCTAATTATCTTTGTAAAAACACCTAGAGGCTTGCATGCCTTAATACGCCGTCTCTTTTGATCAAAACAATTAGGGTACATTAATGTCCATGTCGTTGGATCATGGGTAGCTAAAGCCCATTAAACTTATTCGTACCTACAAGGATGTGTTATGCATCTTGACTTCCATTGGAATCAATGGTGGGAGCTCTCATGTTGGCTAGTGGCATTCATTAATGGCCACTAATTCAACAACTTCTTGCTATGTTCGACACCAGCACATTTAATCACATAGTAAGATTTGTGCCATCGACCTTTGAAGACTTGAAGACCCATATTTCAAATGGATGAAATAATTTCCATTCATTGCTTTATTCATGGTATTCATTGTATTTCATAAAGACAAGTCAATAAATAAAGTTGGGAAAGTAACTTATATATTTTGTGTACCTCTTGAGCAATATCAGCCTTATAGATTTTCAGCCATATTCGTGAACTCATAGATTCATCATCAGTGTGAGATACAACTTCAATGCATGTTCAACGGACTCTCGATTTTTCATCTAGTAGCAATGGATCAGCGAGTTGATCGACAATACGAATCTTTCATCCTACATTTCACAACAGTTTGCGGTCACACATGCAACGACTCTCACCCTATTTTTGGAAGGATAAGTTGGTATGCTATTTTCAACACCTTATTCATTCTTGAGAATATTATTAGAATAATAATTTTGGAAAAAACTTACTTCTTTGTATATTTACCAAAACCATCCGTTTAATGGGAAGGATACATTTACATACATGCTTTGTCACATTCATATCCACAGTTATATATCACATTCTAAACTCACTTACCTTCAAAATATATTTACTATTACATGAGCATACAACTGGCTTTGTCTAAAGTATTTAAAAGTTAATTGGATGCCAATAAAATCATGGTTGTACTGAGAACCAACCATGATGTCAACAAAGGTATATTATCCATAAAAGCATTATCATACTGGCAAAGATCATACAATGACATAACCAAACAAAAGATGGTTGAAACTTACAAAAACAAAAAACCAACCAAGTTGTAGTTCATGAAAATAACGCTTTTGAAAAGTTAAGTAAATGATCTCATGCAGAGTTTAGGCCAAAGCTCAAGTACCAAAAAGCAATGTAATAGATTGCATGAGGACATGCAATACCTTCAGTTTGGGGGTATGTTGGGCCTCAAAATAGTCTCTATTTTCACTCCATTATTCATCAATATCTTCACATTTTACTCTTCATGTCACCTCCATTCCACCTCCATGTCATTACATTCACCTCATTATTGGGTCATAACTATGTTTTTCCAAAGTTTATTAATTCTTAACATTTTAAAGTGAATGTATGGCTAAAACTTAGAAAATAATATGCTTATACTTATACCTAACAATTAGCATGAGTTTGTTGACATGTGTAGGCACAAAGGAAGCTTCCAAGACACCTTTTTGTGGCCTTGGATGATCAAATTCGAATTTAAGAAGATAAACCTCATGGAAAAGATCATGGAGGAGATCATGGAGGATAGGGTTATGTGTCTAGATGGTTAGAGATATTAGTGGATGATCATTATGAGTTTGTTACTCCTCTCATTGGATAAATAGGAGTACCTCCTCCATTCCAAAGGGAGGACTCTTAGAGCATTGTATCCAATTGATGATGGAATAGAATAAAGCTTCATTTGTCATATATTTCCATTATGTAGTTTTAGATGTAAATTGTGTTAATGTAGAATATGAATTTATGGAATTTATGTAGTTTTAGATATAAGTTTCCTTAATGTAGTATATGGAATAATTTGTCTTGTTCTTAAGTGAATTGAGCTCACTCTAAAAGGATGAGAGAAACATTTTATTTCATATTAGATTTTGTTTCATTTCATTGCTTAGATGTTTAAGGATTTGTTTGTGATGTTCATTCTCTTGTCGAATTAAAATTGGTTTCTTTCGTTTGTGTGCAAGTAGTTTCTTGTTGAGATTTTTGATATTAAGATGAATGAATTATAATGGAATACTTTACATGTCTCTTAAGTTAAGAGCCTCTTTCATTAATAATTTATCCATCTTAAGTTCTTGGTTTTAATCTCTGATTCATTAAGTGATAATTGAGGTGAAAGTGGATTTCTTGAGTCAAGAACCATTTCAATATTATTCCTCTTTTTAAACTAATTGAGTTAGAGTTATAGAATATATTACTTTCAGCTTTTGAATAGCCTCGTCTTTATTTCAAGTTTCTGGTTTTATGAATGATTTCTCTATGATACTGTAGGGAAGGACATCCAGGACCTCCTAAGTTAGGAGCCTCTTCCCTTGCATATTATATTGAATCATAAATAAATTAGTTGAACATAGAGTTAAATTGCCTACTGCATATATATTCTTGCCATCACAAGCTCACCGGTTTTCCCACTAGTAGGTAATTTAATGCTTAATTTGTTCAAATAAATTGCCCAACAGATGTGGATTTGCCTTTTAAAGCTGATGGGCAGATCAAGAAGGCTGAAGCTAGATAGGCTAGTGACAATGAGGTTTTGATTTCGACATGGGCGAACTGAAAAGGTAGAAGGGTGAAAAAAGTTTTAGGAGGGTTTTCTGGATGACATATTGACATGAGGAAATCAGTTTCTAGAAAACTCAGCTTGTAGATATAGTCATCACTAACATGTAAAAAATACTGATGGCTAACACAGGGATAGAACTTTCTCTATGAGTTGTCCTGGTAGTAGTTTAAATTTCAGTTTTAGAAGTTTTCCACAAAATATTTTTTGGGTCATCAACTATAGTAGGAGGGTTTGGGTCCTGATGAGATCTGGTACTGATCCTTTATGAAGCCAGATTTCAAACTCAAAATATAGAGAGGCTGAAATTTTAGGACTGTTTTCGGAAGGTTGACCTTTGTTAGTGTTTACTAAACTCACACAGTGTGTGACTAGGCCTCTAAACTCCTCAGGGCTGATTTTACACAATCCTACGGAAGTCTAATGAGAACTAGGGAAGTATTGGGCCTACTGGAGGCTAGTGGAGTTTCCTGGTGGATTTTTTAGTTGTCTTGAGGATATGTATGTATGGTCCACCACCAATAACTGACAAAAACCAATCTAGGGATGTCTTTTGGGGTTTTCTGAGTTCCTTTATGTATCCCTAAGTTTCCTATGAGTGTCTTCCAGTTGAGTAATCATTTTGCTAGGATGGTGAGATAATTAGATTCTACTACTTGGCTAACAGTTTGAGTTCTCTATGATTTGATAAGGGTTTCTGAAGCTCTAAGGAGTGCTTAGATTGTCACTAATCTCAGAAAGCCTCTCACCTTAATTTCCAATTATTTTAGGCTATGAGTTGGTGATAAATCAATATATGTTGTGTAACAAGGGTTTCTGAAGTCCTAAGGAATACTTATATGGTTATTGACTCAGAAGGTCCCAACGTGATCGCCATTATGTTGTGGTCCCATGATTTGATATATTGGTAAGAAAAAATGCATAGGGTAACATCAGACCAGTCTTTGGAGTCCTAGGACCTAGTCTTCCTGGACTCGAAAAGGGCTCTCTCTATTTGTGCAAAGGATGTGAACCTATTTTCTTTAGTGTTTGATTTTAGGCTAGTTGTTAAGTGTAGGGTTTGTTTGTTTATTTTTGGTTGGGAAAGATGGTCAATTAGAATAGATGGAGTGAATAAATCTTCAAGTAATTGGGCTATGGAGTCTATAAAGAGTCATGGCAAGTTCAATAATGAATCAAGGAGTATCACAGGGAAAATCTAGCATGGTCAAAAGGATTTTCAATGTTTTTATGAAATGAAATGAACATGAAGCTTGTGAACAAAGTAGGGTAAAGGGAAATCAAGAATCCTATGTCAAATACTTAAAACAAGAAGGGACTTCAACACTATTTAGCATAAACAAGTAATCAATAGATAGGGAACACCAATAACTCTTTGATTCAGCTCAAGAAACTAAGAATTTCAAACAAACAATACAATGAAATATAGAAGGCGAGAAACTCATTTAACTTCTAGTGATTTCACCTTGAAGGTTATAAAATATTTAAGATAAACATATGACTTTAATAAAAGAAGAGGGAACTCCTAAACATCATTGATCATAGCCATAAATATCTTTGAAACAAATCTTCAAGCATGGACAAAGTGTATGATCGAAACATAGCCTCTTTGGCAGACCTAAATAGTGGTACTTCAAAGAGAGACCTCAAGAACAATGTTTTAGTGATATCAAACAAGCAAGGCTAACCATAAAACATCTATGATATCTACTTTATTGAACCATTCATAAGATAAAAAAACTTGGGTGGGTCTAGAGAGCAACTAAGGATTCTCTAAACTAACCTAGCAGAGGAAAACATAGAGGCAGTGAAGAACAAACAGAGCTAAGGTGCCTTTGAAAAACATTTCTTAGTCTAAAACCTTTGTCCTACTGCAATATAGAAGGATGAAACAACATGATACATAAGAAAAAATGAACTGAATAGAAGCACATCACCATTAACCAAGCTCAAGGATCCTGCAAGAAAGCCTTCTCCATCAATAAGCAAAATAAGCCATTCACAAGCTCCACAACACCAATTTCTTCTTCAATCTCCAAAAAAACCATATATTACTCTCAAGAGTCATCAAATGCCAACCTTTTACAATAAGGCCCTCATGTTGTATTTATCTTGCAAAGGAGGGAAGAAAACCCTAATTAGGGTTTGAAAATGTCAAAATCATCCATAAATGTCATTAATGCCCAAGAGATCATGCAAAGCCCAAGGCACAAAATATCTCATGAAATAAATGCCAAAATAACTTCTAGCACTTAATTTTGGATTGATTTGCCTTAGAAAACATTAAAATATAATTTTTCAATTAATGAGTGTTTTTTGTTGACTTTTGGCCAAAAATGCATAGTGAGGTCTCAACGTGCAGTGCCTTCTTGGGCGGAAAATAGGTCCACTTGCAGCAAAATTTTGGTCAGCTTCCTGATGTCATAATTTTCTCCGTGATGGCCCATTGGAAATCTTGCTGAGTCTAATTTCCAAATATACCCTTGGTTTTTTTATTGAGCTCCATTAACCTATCCAAAATGTAAAATTCACAAAATTGTTGTAGGCGCAACGCGAGGCCAGAAAATGAGGCAGAAAGATGAAAATGAGGTGTTGTTTGGCCTTTTGAGGGGTCAAAAATGCTCCAATTGCTCTAAAATTTGGTGAGAATACTGTACTAGATGTAAGGATTCCAAAAAATGAAAATTTTCCTTGCTAAGGGTGCCTGATATGAAAGTGCATCGCTAGGGGTGTTGTGCTTAGAGGCCTCCAAATTCACAAAAAACAAAAAGTTGTCAAAAATTTATCAAAATTGTTGAAAGACTTCCTCGGGGGTTTGATAAACTTGTAGAGAAGATTCAGTCAAGATTACAAGGTTTTCTTGGTCTTTTACCACTTTGAGTGCCTGTAGCTTGGCATGGGCCTTTCTGAGTTTAGGCCTTTCAACTTGGTTTCTCCGGGCATAATGTTCGGTCATCTTCCTTTGTAGATCAAGATCCTTATTTTCTCTCTCCAACTTGGCCTCCAAATGTATGTTTGCTCTTTCAAGCCATGGCTCCCAATCATGCTCTATCTCCATGGCAAGAATCTCATCTAGAAGAAGTTGCTCTACCAAGGCCGATTCTTGTTCCAAAGCCTTTTTCAACCCCATGGTTCTTGGTTTCCTCCTAGACTACCCTTATTCATCTTCACTTTCCTCATAGGTGCCCATGAACTCTTCTAGCTTTACCTCTGCCTTTTGAGCTTCTTTTTGGGATTTGATTGGTATAGCCTCATAAATGGTAATTTGTGCCCCAAATTGCATGTTCTCCATCTCAAGGGCATCATTCACGCTCTTGGTCCTATCTAGATTTGCTTGGTGGTCATTAGGGAATTTTTGTTCTGGATGAGAAAGTTTGAGATCCTTGCTTCATTCTCCTCATCATTGCCCACCTGAATGATTTCAAACTCCCTTTCAACCTCATGATCTTCTTCTTCTTCCTTTACGTTTTGTTTTCCTTTTTCAAGCTTTTGAGCTGAGGTGGATGGCATGGTTCCTTGCCTTTTTGAGGCAGCAAACACAAACCTTGGTCCTTTTTGATATTTCAATGGAAGAGGTGTGATTATGGTTATTTCAGTGTGTTGATAATGGTTGCCTTCATTTGTTTCCATGTTCTCCTCTTCATCATCCTGAATGCTACTTACTTCTTTTCCTTCAACATCAGCCTCACTTTCAACCTCTTCACTGTTTTCTGCACTTTCATTTTGTTCTGCATTGTAGTGGCTTGCCTCTTCACTGTTGTGATATTCATTTTCAGTATCACCCTCTTCACTTTCTTCATTGTCTTCCTGACTGTCATGACTACCCATTTGCGCACTAATGTTGGTTTCAATGGTGTCCATGGTGTCTTCAGCTTCCTGATTTTCTACACTGTCATCATCTTCATCATTATCCACCTCCATGTTCTCTGCTCCTTTGCTAACCTCTCCTTCATCACTTCTCAATTCATTTTCACTGTCAACTTCCTCATTTTTTTCACTGTCATCATCCCCTTCTATTTCCATGTTCTCTTCCACTTGTGGGATTAACTCATCTTCACCCTCATTCTCATTTTGGCTTGACTCGTTATCATCCTCACCCTCATTTTGGCTTGAATGTTTACTGCCACTTCCTTCTTGATCTGATGCATAAAGGAAAGATGGGGAAGGGAGGTTTTATTGAGGAGAGGATACTTGGGTAAGATGATGAGTCATGGTCAGTAGGAGGTGATGCAGGAGTGGAGGGAGGAGGATGAGATGATGAGGGTAAATTTGGTTGATGATGGGGCTGAGGGCTTGTAAATACTTCATGAAATATGAACACCTCCCAAAGTATTCCTTTTTTCTCTAGCTGATGTAGTGCCACAATCTTGATCAAGGAGCGGTGGAACAAACTATGCATTTTCTAGGAGTAACTCCTCCTTTAGATAATAGAAGACATATTGTCGATACTCCTATACAAGTAGTAACGTAAATGAAGCATCTTGACCCTAGTGAAATTCATGAGCAGTATAACATGGTAGGAGTAGAGTCTAGAATACCTTCCCTCACAGGTAAAGTACTTCGTGATAACCCTCATCAAGGGGGCATAATTTTCCAACAAGTGTGAGAAAGGGAAAATAGTTTTGCAGCCTTATTTGTACCTAGTCTTGAGGAATGGCTCATAGCAGCTCATGTCCAAATTTTCTCTTTTGAACCATTTCTCACCAACATCATGTATATCTGTAGCACTAGAAATGGCATATGCCGATAGTTCAAAATATAGCCCTACAAGGCTTGATTGTTTGTTACGTAGGTTAAGAATGAATAACCTTGTGAGCTCTGGGTGATTTTTCACTTGTCTGACTTTCTCAAAAAATCGGAAACACCCCACAATTTGAAAGCATGTGAGAATGACGGGGGAGGAAGTAATATCCACTGTGTCTTGTGGTTCAAGTCTATTAACCTTCCCATCCTTGTGCTTTTTTCTCGTAGGCACTCGGCCTCTTCCATTGCTGACACTTCCTTCTTCTCCTGACAGGTGATTGGTGTGGCCTTTAGACAAACTTAGGCCTTCTTGTAAAAATTGGTAGGAGGATTGAAATGAAAGATGGTGAGGGGAGCTCTTGTAAATGAGTGGGATAGATGTGTGGTTTTATGACTGACTCCCCTTTGAGCTATGATGAAAGTCCAAGTTTGACCTCACTGTTATTAGCCTAATTGACACTTCTAGGCACCAAGGTTTGATCATTTTCCTTTAACGATTAAATCACAAAAAATCACTTGATGGATAAAGAAAAGATGCACCTACAAATTTTTGGCTTGTTTTCACGTTCTTGAAGGTAGTTTGGAGGGTGTTTCCTTGTGTTTTGGAATTTTTTTTCAATTGAGAGGGTTTCAGGCCTAAGCGTAGTGTCAGCCTGCATGTCGGCCCTGCTGGCTTCCTGGGCATAGTGTCGGGTAGAATTGGGCCTGTCTGGCCTCTCTAAGCATAATGCCAAACTTGTTCTGGGCGGGTCAGGTCTTCCTGGGTGCAGCGCTGCTCGCATGCAGGCCTGTCGAGCTCTCGAGCACAACGTTGCACATCTCCTCTTCTTGTCGGGCTCCTCTTGAGCGAACGGGTAGCGCCCACCTGAACGTGTAGTGCGTTCAAATGTAGGCACACTGCAGTGTAAATTTTCACTGCAGAAAATCTCCTACGTGAAACATCAGGTCTTGTAAGCACAGTGCCTGCTCAAAAGCGTAGCACTGGGTAACCTTGCCTGGTTTTCTCTAAAACTCAGAAAAATTATCCCTTGAATGTTTTTTTTCTCCTTTCAACTATAAGATGAGATGGGAGGAAAACAAAATGGCCCTTTATACCTTTGGGAAAATAAATTAAACTCAAAAACCCACTTTTCTAAGGTTTCAGTCCTCTATTTCACTTTTACTGATTTATCATTTTGAGCTTCTTCAGTAGGTGGCTAAAAAGCATTCAAGTGACCCTTTTCCTTTCTAACCATTTTCTTTGTTGCTTTTCAGGTAGCTGAAATGGTGGAATTTGACCTCCTTTGACCCAATTGTGCCTTTATCACTCTATTTTGTAGATGTTTTTCTTGAGTCTCATGTTTTACTGTGTTTGGGCCATGCTCACGGATTCTCTTGAGGCATAACAAACCTATCTCTGATAAGTATTGTTTTCTTCATAACCATGTATGCCATCTCATTTTGGCCACTTCTGATTTGTAGGTGCCATGTCATATTGATTTTTACCTCATTGGATGTTTCTTGGTTTTTGACACTTTCAATCACATAACAGTATACTCATGCTCAGCTTGGTTTTCTATCTTGAAACTTAACCCTATGTTTTTATACCTTTGGCCATTTGAGGGAAAATGACTGAAAATGAAAGCTTGACCTTCCTTATACTGATACTCTTTCATGCTTTCCCTTTGAGGCAGTAAAAAAATTTACCTTTGCAAACCCTAGAAGTCATATTCAACAAGCTCTTCAAACTCTCTTTTTGCTGTCATCATGGAGGTTCCTCATCTTTACTTCACCCTCTTTGCCTATCTTTCCAAAACCTTATGTTTTTGGGCTGTTAGAGAAGAATCATTAGTGTTGTCTTCTAATTTCTCTATATCCCTTTCAAGTTCATTCATTTTTGTTTAGTTCACCTCACCTTTTTCCCTTCTTCATTCATAATTTCTAAAAATCTTCAATTCATGTTTGGTTTTGTTGGTGTGCCTCTATCCATGTGTTTTTTTTATTATCTTTGCTTGGCATACTGATGGTCTAATCACTCTCTAGAAACCTTGATTTTTCTTGAACATAGGTTGCTTCATCTTCCATTTGCTTGAGTATATCTTCTAATGAGGAGTAGGCCTCTTACCTTACCAATTTTTTCTGTTGACAGCCACCTTGACACTCCTGCAGAAATGTCAAAAAATGGACAGTTGCCTTTTGCAGATTGTTGTACTTGATTAAGGAGGTCTTCCTTGGAGATCTTTCTGATCTAACTTGGACAAACCAGCGCTGACCTTCTTTCCCATTTTACTTAGCTTCTTCACACATAAAAAAAAAGTGATTTAGAACATCAAAGATAACCCTACAACTTATGAAACCCTAGTCACCTAGTGGAAAACTCCTTGGACTTGTTCTTTGACTGAAAGCTTGACTTGGGGTATTCAAGTATGAAAAACAGAGTTTTTGACAAATTAATGTATTGAAGATCCAAAATCCAATGTACTTGACTTATCCAAAGAGCCTATAGGGGTAGTTTTGAGGCCATAAATGCTTGAGGCATTTGGTAAATATGAGAAGGAGTAGGTTGTTTGGTAATCTTAGTGGGCAAGTGTATGGGTGAGGTAAAGGAAAAATAGAATGTTGTGGTCATAGGTGGGAAAATAGGATGAAGATGAGTGGCATGAGGCCACGAGGGGTATTCTAGGAGTGGTAAGCTGACCATGACATGATATAATAGTGAAATAGTGAAAACTTTATCCTACGTATAATGAAGGCAGTGAGATTTCTAAAACTCACAATATTCATGAATCTTGTTCTTAGAAATCTAGGACAAGAATTTAGTCATCTACAAAATAGAAAAAATTACTAATGACTAACAAATATGATGGTAGATAGATGGATAATGTGAAAAAAAAAGGGGTAATTCCTAAAGAAAAAGAGATAAAAAACAAGGGCCAACAAATAGTATGTTTTAGGCAGCAATGTAAGCCTTGTATCTACTTGAGCAAGATATCTTGACTCAGAAAATCAACCCCTAATAAGAGAGATCTTCTCCTAAATTCTTGGGTGTATTCTTGCACATTGTTTCCCTTCACTTGCATAATTTTTTTCCAATTCATTATGGATTTCTGCATGTGAGCTAATGGATAAAATTGTTGTTTTATAGTAGTAATGAAATTTGACCATGATATAATAACCTTAACCATGTTTCTTGTTTTCCTCCATTGTCTTGGCTTCCCACCAAACAAGTGTTTCACCTTCCATTCTCAATGAAGCTAATTGGATTTTTGTATCATCATCTTGAAGGTTATGTATTCTCAAATAGACCTCCAATTGCCTAATCCAATTCTCAAGTTTTTCTGCATTGACTTCACCATTAAACATTGGCAATTCAAACTTAACATCAAGTTTTAAAAAAGGACTTTTACCAGTGTTCTTTGCCTTGTGTGGTTGATGTACTAAAGAAGAAGTAAAAGATTATGATGATGAGGGTGAGGATGATGGCTCTCCATTGCCTCCATTTTCTCCATTTCCATTCTTTCACTTATCTTCATCATTGTGACCTCCCGAATACCCCTGTCCTTCCTTGTGAAGTTTGGATCATATAGACCGTGAAGTTTTATGTTACAGTGGCAATTTTTATCTGACCACAAATGCGGGGACCGCTGGCGGGTTGGGACCGATGGTGGTCCCCAACCCCCAAACTCTAATACATTAAACTTGCAATAGAACCCGAAAATGGTATGGGTAAGAAATAAACATGTAGCTCAGGTGGTGTGGCGTGTGCATGCTCTATCATAGGTCGCAAGGTCGAGCCCTGCAGACCTCACCCAAAATTGTATCATATGGTTCAAGGGCCATGTGGTGGCCTCAGGACTAGCCATGTGGCACCTCCTAATTGGTCTTCAAAACATAAACGTACAACCATTCGATCATTAAAATTATGCCACTTGTTATCCTAGGGTTATTTATGAGGAAAGGAATATTCCTCAAAATATTCCCTTTTGCTGACTATACCTCCACCTTGCTGATTTTGCATCCCAGTTAAACATGTCGCAATTTTACCTATTTGGCATTTAGATCAAAATGTGATATCTCCCTCATACGACATTAGTTTTTCGAACTGTTCACGTCACCGGAATTAGGAAGACAAGATCTACGCAACCATCCTAGTTTCAACCCAATCCTATAGCTTTAAATTTTGAGAAAATTTTATGAACTCTTGATCATATAGGGAGGTCCAACATTTCCAAAAGAAGGAAAATGACCATGATTCCCATTTGAGGGGATTCCTTAATTGGTAAACTTAGGAAGAATTCCCATTATGTTCTTACGGGTAAAATGCACAAGTGGTAGCCGAAGTAAGATCCCTCTTAGGCCTTCCTCAGACCCAAGGTAGACATCATATTAGCTGCAACATTCACAAATAAATAAATACATGTCCATACTAATGCTTAATTGACAAAGTGAGATATTGAAGGATTACCTCAATGTATATGGCATCTTTATTGGAGAGCGATTATGCAGTGTGGTGGAAATCCTCCTCACCGACTCCAAGTCCGAATCCTATAAACAAACAAAGAACTAGTGTAATATTCACAGCTTTATCACTACAAGAAATCAAACAAGTATATAATAAAATATTTAACTATGTAGATCTAAGCCACTTATATCATGTCTCTTAAACAAATAAACAATAGATGCTTCAATAAGACACCAAGTGAGAAAAATAGAGGCAATTATATTATTTAGAGAAGGAATATTACAACCATCAGTTTGGTCAATTCCCTCAGTCCACCGACTCCTCGCTCTCTCTCTTCAATATCCAAGTGTGATAATGCTTAGGCCAAGAGTTATCAATGAACCTAGCCAATCATGAAACCTCACACTCAACAACAAAAGTACATTGTTCACACAATCAACCTTTCGACCTTTGATAATGAGCCCTAGCCTCCAATTTATAAGAATTTGGGAGGACCAACCTTGCCATTCTTCTCCATTAGTTAGAATAGGGAAAAATCCATGATTTCTCCATGATTTATCGAGATTTTTCCCTCTTTGGATGCTCATTTTTGTTTAGTAATGTCCAATCAGAGGCCTACACCACATTTTTCTTCTTTTTGGACTGAATCCTTGACAAAAATCAGGAAATGTCAGTTAGTTACTGTAGAATTTGTCCCTTTTTCCTCATGAAACACAGGTAACGCTGCCCCTTAGGAAAGACTATGTGTTAACCTAGACACTAACTCTCCCTTAAAGAGGAAAGGATGCATTATAACTTGACCTATTTTTCTTTAGGGTGTGTTACCTTGGAAAAATAGGTCTCTGTCTAGGGTGATCCAATCTGTATATTTTCCATGATACTCATTTTGACCGATATATCTATGAGCATGATATTATAAATATTTTACATGTTTATTTCCACATTTATAGTTTGAACATCACATAAGTGAATGGAACTATCTCAGGTGGATCGAAAGACAGGATTTGTGTAGTGATCATGTCTGAATCAGATATCAAAGCGTGATGGTGAAACTCTCCCCAAGGTTGTTCCTCTAGAGACATGATCTCTCGGATAACTTCGTCCATAGGCAGGACTTCATCGAGGAGATCTTTAGATGGAACTTTTTTGGACGAGAGGGTGGTACCATTGGTTGAACCAAAGTAGTGGAGGGTTTAGATGCTAATTGGATGGCTTGATAAACCAACTTAGTTGGTGATAGTGGCATCTTATCTCCATAGGAATCAATTTCTAAAAGCGCCAATAAGTTCCAGGGGTAAATAGAGTCATCTAATATGGTGGATATCATTAAAACCATGTGTGGAACCTCAGGTGGCAATAGAGGAAAGAAACATGTGAGGTAATATGCCGTCAGAAGACATGTATTGAAACTGACATAAGAGTGAGGAACTCCTCCTACTAAGGGCACAATTATGCTAGGTAATGTGGAATAATCATGGGTGCAAAAGGATAGATGGTCCATTGTAACTATCTTCCCATCCAATGGAAAAAGGAAGATTCAGAAAACCGAAGAGACAATGGCAGTCATCGCATAAGACCAACTACGACCAAAAATAATATTATAGTCGAGATGGAAATCTATTACTTCGATGTCCACAATTATCGTTTTCACTGAGTGTAATGGGGTAGCTAGCAAGGTAGCGTTTTGGGAGGAAGGTGTGGCCATCTAATGCTTTGAGGGAATTTGACGGAGGAAACAAAGTAGGAGAACCCAAAGTTAGGTAGCACGAAGTTGACATTACACAGGTCGAAGCACCTTCGTCTATGAGACTACGCTGGATTGGCCTCTCTTTTGACACAACTTGAACCTGGAAAGCAAGCTGGTGTGAAAAGTGAGATTTACATTTTTCCATGTCGAAGATGGCTAGCATAGAATATTGAGGGTCAATTCCACCAATGGCTGAAAGCACAACTTTCCTTTACGCTGGGTAGGTTTGCAACACTTTGAGTGCAAACATAAATGATGGTGTTTGCACCAAGTCTTCTACAATTTTTTAGTTTTGGGCAGCATGTGTAGATGTGTTATGAGCCATGCATCGAAGGGTCCCTTTGGGGGGACAAATGACAGGGTCAGCAGCAGAACTTTTGATATGAATATTGTTAGGCGGTGGTGGATTTGAACTTGAACCAGGTTCGTGTGCATCGATGACTAGATTTCCATAGTTTTTAGCTCAGGTTTGTAGTTCAACAATATCCATGCCGTAAATGGTAGATGATCCTTCACCAAAAGGATGAGCACCACCATTTCCCCTTGGCACTATTTCCCCTTGGTAGGGGTTTTGGTGGGTTTGAAACCATGTGTTGCTGCTACTGTGGATTAGGGAAGGGATTGTGAAGGATGGCAGGTGTCCTTCCATAGTCCTTTTGTGTGATAAAATATGTGCATTCCTGCAGCCAAGGAAATTTATATGTCAAGTGGTCCTTCGCACAAATTTTGCAAAGGAAAATCATAGGTTTATAGTTTCCTTTTTCATTTTTAGTAGTGTTTCTCTAATTTGGATTATTCTGAGTGTTGGGCTACTCTTCAGAAGGAGAGGTATTTTTCTTATTCTTCTTGTTATTACCGCTAGGATTTTGTGTATACTGCATAGAGTGTACCTCAGCAATGGGAAGAGCATCTGATTGGGTAGGGGCAGTGGCAGCTGAAGATGGCTGGGAAGCATGCCCACTAAGTTGTTTTATAGCTACAACATAATTTGTACCAACAAGGCCGTCGACATTGACTCTAGGTAGCTGAGTAGTAGGAGGATTTAGGTTGCTATGGGCATGGGGCAGTAACTCATGCAACATGCTAGATTCTAAATAGATGAGATATATATGTTGTGCATGACAGATGGATTGGTCTTCCATGACCGCACCAGAGAGGAAAAAATTCTTAGAAATGGGTCGCAAGAGTGACTTGCAAAACCAATTCGATAATAGATGATCTAGGATTAGCACTTTCACTAACCTTCGCCTACGTCTCCATTCATGAATGTGATCAAAGATGTGGGTGGTAGTGTCTTGGCACAACGAGGTTAAGAGTTCCATTTCGATTTCATATCAGATAGGTAGTTGAAAATTCTTAAGAAATTCCATTGCTAAGGCACCAAAAGCATTTACTACAGCTCATGGTAACTCGATGTATCATTTGGTAGCATTTCCTATGAGAGTGCGGGGAAAGAGCCTGAACTAGATACTATCATCCACCATGGAACTAGAAATAGAAAATAAATGAAAGGTGGTGATGTGTGTATCTGGATCCTCCCCTTGTTTCCCTTTGAACTTAGGGACGTCTGATGGAATCTTATGCAGTACAGGAGGCTAAAACGGGTTATGATTGATGGGATCGTTGGTCAATTTATATAGATATGGGATCTCTAAAGCTGCCAAGAATGGAAATTGCGTGGTTTCCCCCATGTATAACCAAGGGGGTGTTGGCTGACCATTTGGACCGTAGGGTCCTCCCATCAAAGCGTTTCCAACGAGATAAGTAGGACTCTGCTAATAATAATTTCCAGCTAGTGGAGGTGTAGGGATGTAATGTTGTTGTTCATAGGGGATATTGTACTAGGGGAAAATGGTTGATTTCCCCTAGGGTAATATTTTCCTCCTTGCCCCAATTGGTTTTTGGGAAGGGTCACCAAAATAGACGTGATAGTGTTAGCTTGTGGCATACTAATAGTCACATAATTGACCATTGGCATAGACCCTACACCATAAGGTTGACCACTAAGAGGAATGACATTAGCAATTGATGGACCTGCTTCTCCCATATAATGTATGGGTATAGAAGTGCCCCCTAGCATGTAAGTGTTAGTAAAACTGCCCCCTAGAATAGTAACTAAGGGGTTCGAAATCAAAAATGGATTCCAATCAAAAGGGTTGTTGAAGGGAATCGAGGTAGCCCTGCTAGTGGAAGCAGAAGCCAAAGGTCCAGGAGCAGACACAATACGAGCATATACCTAAATGTTCAAAATTCCACTCACTGTTGTTGTGACCAAGTTGCTAGGACTAGGCATATTATGGATACTAGGTGTTATAGGTCAATTTGGGCATCATTCCCAATGACCTGGTTAACTGGGCATCATCTCTAGGACCAATGACTAAGGGTATATCATCCCCTGTCATTTCAAGTTGCTACATGCCCTAAGACAAGAAAAAGAAAAATCATACATGACTTTCATCAAGCAAAGGTTTCCAAGGATTGAAGTTTATTATATAGCATATGAGAGATCATCAACGCTGCCTCTAAAGGGACTAAGTGCATTGCATATGCAGGTAGCCCCATGCAAGGCTGCTCTGCAAAGCACTTTCCCACATTTACAGGTGCATTGGTCACATTGGGAGCAAAATTCTCATTGTTTTGGAGTCTCCACTTGGCCAGTGCCTTCTAGAAGAGTTCACATGTGTCAAGCTTCAAATCCAAGTGTCCATTTGACATCTACAAGATTGGGAACATGTCTTGCCAAGCAGAGGGTTAGGGCACCTTCTTCATCCACAAGCAGAGGGTGCTGGCCAGTATTGACTTTGAAGATTGCAAAAGTCCAGGTTTTCCTTTTACTGAACAATGAAACAATATCCCCAGGTTTTATGAATGTGAGTGATGATCATAACAGGGATAGAGTTTGAAATATGCTAGCTCAAAGGAAAAAAGAGTCTGGTCTAATAAAGGAGGTCATCTGAAGCTTTCAAATCATGTGAATTGTTGAACTTTAGAAAGGCATGTCATTAGTAAAAATTCCAATCATAAGCAAATTTCGCTTGTCCACAAGATCAAATCAAGAGGTACGACAAAACATGTCATTACACAAAAGGTATGTTGTTTGTTTTTCAAAGGAAGCTGACCTCCATAGTCACAGACTCGTCTTTCAAAAATTTGTCATGAATTGACTAAAGCAAATGATGATATTTTAGTCACCCTGAGTGTGCTGTAGGGAGACAAGCATGTCACTTTGGCTAGGGTTTTTCTCGCTACGTTGATGATTGGTGCGTAGGTGCTAGTATTGATGTTTTTCAAGTGGTTTGCTTACCATCACATCCAGGGAAAATCCGTGTCAAACAAATTTGTCAAACAACCTTTAGATACTCGCCCCGATGAAGGGCCTCCTCCATTTATGAGAAATGGCCAAAGCATTGCATATTATTGAAAAATCGATTTGGTCAAAAGGCAAGTGGAAGGATAAAAAGGAAGAAAATAAAAGACTCGTATTGGCTGTGTGAAAGATGGTGTTTATATTTTAAAATGCATTACACATAGGGAAATGTCTTTCAAGAAATACATCATGATGGACAGTCATGAAACAATATGAATATGTATGCATTGATACCAAAAGAGCAGCTTTTCTTAGGGGAAGAGGCCACATACCACCACATGCCAAGAAGTTTAAAGGGAACTCCTCTTGAGTAAACAAGAGAAAATTACAGGAAGGAAGGGATGCAAGCAGATTATGGCACTTACAATCCAAAAGGAACTCATGGATCACCCGGGAAGGTGAGATCGACACCATTTACAAAAAGAGCTTGGCCAAAGCCTCGCTCATCATATAGCCATCAGTTAGACATTAAGACAGAGTTTCCGGAAATGAGTTTCGTGAGATCCGGAGCAGCACCAAAACCCATGATAGCACTTCACTATTACAAATCCAATCAAAAGACATCTACAGATTCTGCCAAACCGAGCTTAAAAGGAGGAGGCATTTCTTCAAAGCAAGGAACAAGTAGGACATTTTATTACAAGTCATCATCCTGGTTTCAAAATACTTGGCAAGCATAAAAGAAATCAGCTACAATGTGTCACCCGCAAAAGAGAAAAGGTAAAACAAAGGACAGAGTTAAGCTTTGGCAATGGCTCCATTACAAAAGGTCAAATGCACCAATCAGATCAAGTGATGACCGTGGTACCAAAGAACCCCATTGCTCGCTTCACTCGCCTTATCCTTTCAGATATACATCACAAACAATGGGAGGCTATTCAAGATTAATTCCCAAGATGGACATTGCAATACATACTCAGTTTATGTATAGGCAAAGAAGTTGTTTTCATGGACAATGCTGTTATGGATAGTTTTCTAGTATTCAATAAACAGAGATGATGTGGAAGTTATTGAGTTATTTGTCAAAGTTTGAAGTTCCTGTTTATCACCCAAAGAACAAAGCCGGAAATCACTTTTCAAACAACTCGTGTATAAAACAAAGTTCGCTTTAAGATATTTTTGTTTTCATAAGGTTGGTCCATTGATTAGACAAATTCAAAAGCATCTAAACCTCTTAAATGCATGCACAGATTATGAGTTCCGTTTCGCAAATACACCAAGGTGTTGTTAAAAGGATCAAAAGACTCGTGAAAACTTCGCAAAAAAGCCAAACCAAAAATTCCACTTTACATTTAAAAGAAGTGACCGTTGAGATTTGTTTTGAAACGACATAAGAGTAAATCGAAGAAGAAGTTTTCATTTTCAAAACGGGATCAAGGTGTTCACCGCATCAAAACAAGGTTTCTGGTCAATTTTTAGTAATTTCCACTGGCTTATCGGGGCCGAGCGACGCGCCCCGGAAACCCACGCGACGCGCCCGGGGGCGATTTGCAAAGGTGTCAAGTTGGCGCAGACGCGCCCGTACAAACAAGCAACGCACCTGCATACGCCCGACACCACCCGACGCTGCCACTCCAGAGGAAAATGCGCGCCCGCGTTCTTCTCTCCGAGGAGGCCGCGCAGCCCAAAGAACTCCGTAGCCACCTCCATACCCAACAAGAATTGTGCTTCGTGTTTTTGAGGTATTTACACCCTTTGCCCCTAAAATTTTCGATCGTCTCGAGGGTATTTGGAGCCAAAATGAGGTTTGAAACAAGCTTATTCACTCGCAACCGCTTACAAATTTTCACCACTCCACATTCAAAAATTTCAAAACCTCACACCATAGCCGAAGAAATAGTGTTCACGTATGAGATTTTGAGGTGTAAAGTCGTAATAAATGATAAGCCGTGTCATTCAAAAGCATCTTCAGGAGATAAAAAGGTTTTGAAATTAAGAAATTCAGATGTTTTCACTTTAAAAGGACGGTGATCCTATACTTTCACAAGCATCTAAAGGTCGAGGTTTTTTCACAAAGAAACAAGTTGTTTGGCTTAAAGAGAGTTTGTTTATGCAAGATCTTTGACCGGCAACCTCTAAGGAAACTCTAAAGAGGGGGTTAATTTATAAAGAGCTACTGATTGTTTTTTAAGGATAAAACTACTAACCCTCCGCCGCAAACTTTGGAGCCTTTCAAACTCACATCTTTGCTCAGATTGTTACAAGCAGATTGCTTAATAGCACTAAGGGTTGATTTCCCATATACAAGTTAGTTCAAGGTTAAAGCACTTATACAGGCGTAGTTTTTAATGATTGCAAAATTTACTATGGAAAGGAGATACAGGTGTATTGGTTGGACATCTAAACTTTCACAATCGTGGTGGTTTTAGCACTTCTCACAAGAACTTCTCCCAAAAAAGCAATCCGCCCTTCTTTTCACCGTGTCATTTCCTACAAGAATCATTAATAAAGATATTCTAAAGGTGAACAGACACTTTCGAAGGGCAAGATTTTTTGATGGTTGAATTTAACATTGAGACAGAGATATAAATGTGGTGTTGATCTCTTAAATTCACAAGCAAAGGGTGTTTTTCCTAAACACTCGTGCACCGATAATTCACCTAACCTAAGTCTCCTTTTTTCTTTCATCAGAATATGGTCTCTTCTATAGAAACTGTCGACGCAGATATTCTAAGGGTGAGTAGGGCCACTTTCCTTCAAGAGTTGTGGTTTTAATATTTGAGTTTTGTTCCTTTGAGACACAACAAGTATGTTGATTGGCCTCTAACAAACTCACAAGAAGAATGATTTCTTAACACCGTATACGTGAAATCTACACAACAAGCTTTGTCTGGCATCTTTACAGATGGTACCCTATTGAGAATTTTGCCCTGGCCGAGGTATATCCAAAGGTGAAAGGCCGGTTTTAAGGAGAGCAAGAGGTTGTGTATTCAAAGAAACATTGTTGCACTCCATCCAAAACCACATTGTTTATCCGTCCAAGCAGATATTGACACAATTTGACTCAGCATTTTACACATGCTGAAGGCAAAGGCGCCTCTTCCAAAGCTTATTCAGTCAAATGCCTCCAAGGCAAGACCACAGAGCTGGCCCACATAAAAGATATGAGCCCATCTCTACGTAAGAGATTAATGCTCATCCATCCGTACTTTTCAACTTCCATGAAGTAGGTCGCTTTTGATTTCACAAGATGTATGAAGTCAAGAGTTTTCGCCATTAACACACTTGTGCACCCCGAGATTCAAAGAAAAAACACTTCCAAGTGGCGATCTTGATTTCAAAATTTCTCCAAGGTATGTGTCCAAGGCCACCAAGATCCCGCATCATGGCTTAAAAATGGTTTGAACAAGCTCATCTTGACTTAGAGGATTACAAACCTTTCATCAAGCCCGAACATAGGGAGGTCAGCTACCGTTATTTTCCCTTTTTCATATCTCCTTGACAGCCTATGCTCCAATCGATGAAAGCCATAATGAAATATTTCACTTGTGAAGGGAGGTTTAATCGAATTTATGCTCACTATGTCCGTTTATTGATGCATTTTACTAGAAGTAGGCAACTCGAACCTCCCTTAATTTTTTATTCAAGAGCATAGAGAAAATGGCATCCACCGTCCAAAAGAAAGCCCCACTCGAAGAAATCCCTTCTCTTTTCATCATTCTTTCGATCAAGATTATCTTCCTATACCAACTAGAGAAGAAAGAGGTTTCATGGGATTTCCATTCCCATCACCCATCTGTATTTTGCCACTGCTCCTCCCCGCCCATATTTCGCCTACTCAAGATGTCCATCGCCGTTGCCTTTGTCTAGTAGGCCTACACCTAGAAGACCCGTAATGACTACCGACAAAACAAGTCAACAGGAGGAAGGAGAGGGCAAGAATGAAGAAAGAAAGAGATAGAGGATGAGGGATGTAAAGAGCAGCTTGGATGTTGAGGGACACCAAGTCAGTCAGAGGAAGGAGAGGGCGCGGAACAAAGAAAGAAACAGATAGATGATGAAGGACAGGTGTCCATGATGAGGGACAAGAAGAAATGTAAAGTGAAGGGCAACAGATCGTCGATGAACAAGCAGCTTAGATGATGAGGAACAACAAAGAAGTGCAAGATGAAGAACAAAGAAGTTGGGCAGAAAATTGAAACACCTCTTGAGCCACAAATTGGACAAGACATTGATGAAGAACATCAAGCTAAGGCCGCCACCTTACTGGGACAAAGATTGTTCTTAGCAAGAGTACTTCCAAAAAGACACCTTCTAGCATGCCAAGGAGGAAAAGCGCCAGATTGGCTTTCAAAGGCAAAAGCAAAGTTGGGGAAAATACAAAGCATGGAGGTGAATTAGCTATTATCCCTATCCAAAGCGATGATAGTGACAATGAGGCCCGCCTTCTGAAAATCTCTTAATCCATAAGGAAGGGAAAACCGAGGCATTAGAGCAAGATCTTCAGAAGGGCAAGAAATTTCAATCATTTCTTAGGAGATTGAAAACAAACAAATGAATGTGCACACACTGCTCATGAGGCACGGGCGATTAAGTATAAGAAAGAGGCAAGAAAAGGCGCAAGCAAGAATTGAAGAGCTCATTGGTGAGTTTGATGATGAAGAGGGGAGGAAGACCACCTAGGCGAAGAGGCCCAGGGACTATCGGGCTTAAAAGAGCCTTGAAAAGCAGAGAGCACATAAGCCTGGGGCCCAAGCTTCCTTCCTTCACCGCACTCCTTGAGCAGAAATTGAGGAAACAAAGAGGCTTGGCTTGAAAGAGCTAACAAGCATTTGGAAATGAAGCTTGGAAAGGGCGAATAGAGATTTAGAGTCACAGAGGAAGAGGACACACCACTTCCAAAGCCGAATCGCTTCTGTCTTAGCGTAAACTAAAGGGCAAGACAAGAGAAATTGAAGAAGGTAAAGGGGAAGGCCTAGCACCTGAAAAGAAAGGGAAAAGCATATCAGCCCTTGATATTTTTGCCTCAGCTTTGTATCATGTTGCTATGGACCCTTGAGGGTCATGCATGCCAATTTTGGGCCTTTTTCGGCAACTTTTTGTTTTTTGGCATTTTTTGGGTTTTTGGCCGAAAACTCATAATTTCGCCATTTCAGTTTGATGAGTTGTCAAGGGAGGAGGATGATACCGAGGGATGCCATAATTCTATGATCAGGTCTCCAGAGATTTTCAGAGCATTTGGAGATCATTCGCCCCCTCAAATTGGCGAAATGCCCTTGCACATTCTTCTCCCGCCATATCAGCAATGGTTATTTTTCTTCGGGTTTTTGCACACAGTACAAAGCTTCTTGATGACTTCCAGGCCTCGTATTGAGATGGTTTCCACCGCGCTTTCTTAGCAGAGCACAGAGAGCTTTCCAACGAGCCATCAAGAGCCTCATTTTACATCGGAAGGTCAGCCATTGAATCCGTAAGTCAGGGGACCTTTTTCAGACATAAATATGAAGTATTTTTGTAATTTTTTAACCTCAAAAATCTGCTTTTCCCAAATGTGCGTTTAGCTATTTTTACACTTGGGAAATGATGTAAAGTCAATATAATTTCCATTTTTAGCAGTTTTTTAGATATTTTATGGGATATTTTGTGCCTTGGGCTTTGCAAAGCCTCAAGGACAAATTTAGATATTTTGACTTGGCCAATGGGATAGCTAGTTCCTCCATGAGGTTTTCCTTCCTCAAGCCTATTTATTCCATGGGTTTCATTGTAAATCAGAGGTTGAACTTGAGAGAAGAATCAATACATTGGTCATATGAGCTTTGAAGAATACATTTGTGTTATGATTTTTGGACTGCCTCTTGGATGCTTTTGAGGAATGATGAAGGATTGGTGATGGATTCCATGACATGGTAGAATGGTATAGTGTTTCTTGCTATGTTTTTGTCTTCTAGTTTTCATCCACAATACATGCTTCTTGCTGCTATAGATCAGTAGAGATTAGTTTTGAGATATGCCCATGGAGGCACCTCAAAATTCCTGAATCTTCATAGCTTGATGTTTTCTTCTTCCTTAGTTATGCTAAAGAATTCTTAACTGCTCTTTAGTAACTTAAGGATACTGTTTGCTAGTTTTATTTACAAGTTCTATGCATGTTGAGTAGGATGTATGGTGTGCCTTGCCTACCTATAAGCTGTCCATAGTTCTGTCCATAAAACTTTCTCTTTGACTGATTTGTTGATCATCTTGTTGAACCAAGGAGGCCTAGTCCCGATCTAGCCCTTTGCCTAAAACTATGAAATCTTGTTTGTCAAAGTGCCCAATGACTTAGAGACTATGTTTAGGCGTTTCGGCGTAGTTTATGAGTTGTTAGTTTGTCTCATGTGTTTTCCCCAAAGTCTGATAGCCATTTCCCGAAGTTAGAGGGTCTTATACCTCTATGTATGGCTGGAATGTTTGATTTCTATGTATTAATTAGCTCATAGTTACATTTAGCATGATTAATGGCTTGCTATAAAATTTTTATGTCTGCTATCAACTAGTTACACTTGAAATCCCTTTGTCTTTCACCAACTTGTTGTCCATTTAACCCATTTTGCCCAAAGATCCCTTCTACCGTGAATCAAATCGGCCCTACAACAGCCTTACATCATCACCTCATAGCTTCCTTGACCTGTTTGACCCCATAGCCCAATTTATCTACATCTTGTTATCCAGTTTATGTATTTGATCAGTCTTATCCCTCACAAACTTAAAAAACCAAAAAACTAAAAACATACTTCATAACTAGCCTAATATCAGAACACCATAAGCAAACACACCGATATCTTTTACATCTAATAGAGAGAGCCCTCTCTGAGTCCAGGAAGGCTAGGTCCTTGGGCTCCAAAGCTTGGTTTGATGTTACATCGTCATTTGGCTCACCAATCGGCCAAATCACGGGACCCTAACATAATGGTGATCACGGTGGGACTTTGAGTTAGTGACAATCTAAGGACACCTTAGAACTCTATAAGTCCCTTATTTTTAAGAATACTATTTGATTGACTTATCCCACCGCTCACTAACATAATGGCGATCACGGTGGGACTTTGAGTTAGTGACAATCTAAGGACACCTTAGAACTCTAGAAGTCCCTTATTTTTAAGAATATTGTTTGATTGACTTATCCCACCGCACTCTAACATAATGGCGATCACGGTGGGACTTTGAGTCAAAACATCCTAGGTATCCCTTAGGAACTCTTAGATCTCAGTCAAACTTAGAAGAGTAGAATCTGGTTGTCTCACCATCCTAGCAAAATGATGACTCAGCTGTAGGACACTTTTCCAAACCTTAGGATTACATAAAAACTCAAAAAACCCCAAAAAACTCCTTTAGATTGGTTTTTGTCAATATTGGTGGTGGACCATACAAGTATACCTCAAAACAACCACATTCCACCTGCCGACTCCACTAACTTCTAGTAGACCTTACTATTTTACCAAACTCTAGGATACTATCCAATAGACCTATCCCATCACTCACTAACATAGCGGGAGATAGTGGGACACTGAGTACATAATAGTCCAGCAAACTCTTATAGACTCTTTTGGTCTTTTAGATACCATAAACAAGCAAGCAGTCCATATACCCATTTTTTAGAGTAAACTCTTTTTGTTCTCATCACCCTAGAAAAGTGTTGAAACAAGTCTAGGATACTTTAACAAATCATAGACTGCACATAAAACTCAGAAAATCCAAAAACATTTCCAGATTAGTTACCGGTGGTGGACCATAGCTATCTTCACAAAAACAACCCATTTCCACCTGGCGACTCCACTAATCCATCCCTTTTATTTTTGACCATCCTCATCCAGACCCAAATCCCCCTATCATAGTAGATGACCCAGAGAAGATTCTGTGGCAAGCTTCTGAAACTGACCATCTAGCTACTGGTAGATCCATCCGTAGAACAAGATCTGTACCTAAACATCGCACTATCCTACTAGATTCACCTTTGGAACTAGAGTCATCACAAACTCTTCCCAGGAGAAAATCATATAGTAAGATAAACTTTGACGATCTTGAACCCCTAAACCCACCACAGAGTCGTAGTAGAGAATTTTCACCTACCACTCCTCCTGATTTCCAGCTTCTCTATCAGTTTGGCTCTTATCATCCCAGATCTGCTGAAAACCAGATCACTGGTCCAAGTTCATCCGCCACACCTGGTCAAACCACCACTGTTCAAACCACCTCATCTCAGCCTACTAGTCCTCATCTTGTACATCATCCATTAGCTCCAGTCATGGCAGCTTGGTACGCACCTTTGGTGTTGCCACCGCCTTTAGCTCCTCTCCCAAACAAATATCAGGACAAAATCCCACACTTTACTGGAGAAGACACCACCACACCTCAACAGCATATAAGTAGAATGACTGATGCTTCTGAATACCTAGAGGTACAAGACGAGACTGTCCGAATGAGAATATTCACCCAAAGTCTTGGTGGTGAACCCAAAGCATGGTTCAAAATCTTAGCTCCAAATAGTATCCATGATATCCCAAAACTACATCAAGTCTTCATAAATAGGTGGGAAATCCGAAGAAACCCCATTCAAATCTTGTCAGAATATAACAGCCTAAAACGGGAAAATGGGGAAAGTGTCCAAGCTTACTGTACTAGGTTCAACAGTGTATATAACTCCCTTCCACCTCATTTCAAACCACCACTTGGTCTAGCCTTGGAAAAATTCCCCGAAGGTTTTGATCCGGACATGACATATCATTTGAGAGACAAGGATCCCCCTACCTTAGAGGAAATGCAACAAATAGCCATAAAAGAAGATGCCAACTTAGCTGAAAAAAGAGCTAGGACTAGATCAGAAAGAAAGGTCACATATAAAGATGAGGTCTCCACTTCATCACCTTCCCTAGATCCCAGAATAGATGAATTAGTCAAATCCATGGCCAAAATGTGGGAAAAGATAAATGAAAAGGCGCCTATTAGGGAAAACCAGCCAAACCCTCCAAACAGAAACCGAAACCAAAACTTTAGGAGGGAACAGCCAAAAAATAGACCAAGGGAAAATGACCAACAGATTAGGCCACCATTCAATGAAAACTATGTGGAAGAAGATGATAGGGACTCAGAACCTCTTGATGAACATCATTTAAACCTCATAGGGTCTGACAATGAGAGTGAGGTGTACCTCACCGAAGAAGAACAAGCGTTCTTTTCTCCTGATCAAGATAAGAACAACTATAAAGATCCCGATGACCCCGCCATAGAGTTTCAGAATGCCATTATAGAAGCTTACAGGCAATATGACCTTAGAAGCAAAAGAAACCAAGATAATGTCAAGAAAAGTAACTCTGATACTTCTAAAGCTCCAGATACCATCCTCAAGAAAGCATCAAGCAGTGACAAAATCAAGGTTGAGAAGACTGACCAAAGCAAAGCTAAAGTTATCCAAACTAGTCCTCTCTCAGATACTCCTGGTACTTCTACAAAAGTCACCGAAACAACTATGGCAAACAAAATCCCAAAACAAGGTCAACAAACTCAGAACATAGAGAGGGACATGGCTGAAAAAGCTAAAAAAAACACATCTAAACTTCAGTTATCTTTTAGTTTTGAAGGCGAAATCGCCAAGATCAAGATCACCATGCCTCTTACTGAACTCATTGCCCAAAACTCTTATAAATCCCAAGTACTAAAAGTCTTAAATCTAGGGAATGATGCAAACACTTTTAATCTCACCGATGATACTCCTGAAGTATTGTTTGGTCCAAAGGTAGAGGGAAAATTCCAAGAGGGAGCTACTCTTCCATTTTACATTAGCCTCAACATCCACGACCAAATCCTCCACAATGCCATGCTAGACTCCTGCGCCTCGCATAATCTTATGCCGAAGGTAGTAATGGAAAGATTAGGTTTGGAAGTCACAAGACCATACAAGGACTTGTATTCATTTGATTCAAGTAGAGTCCAATGCCTGGGTTTGATCAAAGATCTTTGTTTTAGTCTGGCCCAAATACCGGCGAAACATCTGATCATGGATATAGTAGTGGCAGAGATTCCTCCCAAGTACGGGATGCTTCTATCCAGATCTTGGGGAGCCAAACTCCGAGGGAATATCCAACTGGACATGTCATATGCCACCATTCCTGTGTTTGGCCAGACCAGAATACTCTACCACGAATCACACATGAAATATATGATTAGCAGTCAAGATAGGCCAGACAACATTCCAATGTGTTCCTTGCGTTCCGACCTGAACTCTTTCATTATGCATATTGATGAAAACATGGAGGAAGAGTCAGAGGTAACTGATGTAGACTTAGATCCACCACATCAGCTGTCCCTGGTGCCCTATGATGAACTAGACACTCAAAACTACCATGATCATAAACAATTGTGTCTTGAGGAAAGTAAGTTTTCCCTTTTTGAAGTAGGATTAGAACAAGAAGCACAAACTCTTATGTACTATCAAGCAAATTGCTCTAGTTTTAGTCAAACACCAGCAGTGACTTGTGGAAACTTCTTCCGGGTAAAGGCTTTAGAAGACCTACACATCATAAACCTATTTGGAACCCGGGAACAAGGGAGTTTAATGTTTCTACCATACCTCAAAGATTTACCATCATGTGACCCTCCTACTGCAAATGAAACTTTGACCATAACCTCAGCAGCTCAACATCTTGAGAAAATGCCAGATAAACTTCTTATGAGCAAGAATGATAGTTGCAATCCTAGCATACCTGAACTACTGAAATTAGCTCATATTATGTCTTTTCATGAAGAACTTAGAAATGCCAAAATCAGAAATCTCATGCAGAATACCAATTTCTACAGAAAAAGCAAGGGAAATTATTGTGTCACTACCTTCCCCTCAAAGAACAGTTTTGACAAGAGAAAACACAAAAATCTGAAACAAAATGAAATAATCAGGGATAAAACAGTTGGTCATAGAGTCTGCTTTGATTTTAGGAACAATACTGCATATCCCTATAACAGAGATTATGTTTTTTCTACTCAAAACCATGATTTACCAATTAAAGGTGCTTTTAATCGTGTATGTTTGCAAGATGATGTTTCAGGTCATGGTCATAAGATTCCTTTGCAAAATAGACAGCTTAAAGATTTTTTCAAGTTCGCGATAAATATATCTGATTGCAAGTTCAAGATTGCAAAACCACCCAATGTCAGAAATCTATTCATAAAAGCCATGTTCCCAGTTTTAAATTTCTGCATCTGTGCATACCTTGATGATGTCATTATCTATTTTAAGAATGACCAAGAATACATGCATTACTTGAGGACAGCATACAGTAAGGAAAGGAGTGGAAATCAGATATTCAGAGAGGTACAAAGAGAAGATACTGGGCTATTTAGAGATTCTTGCATGAATCCCTATGTCATGTTAGAGAGAGAAAATTTCCCAAATTTTTCTTTTCAGGAGTTAAGTGGGCCAAGGGTGAGAGGAGATCCTTACGAGGATAAGATGCTTAAATTCCGTCATTTCCAAGATTTTTGAGTCTGAAACACTTTCATTCATTGTACATACCATTGTTTGGAATATTGAAAAAATAGAAAAATCAAAAACAGTAAAAGATAGGAAAGTCAAAAACAGTAAAAAACAGAAAAGAGGGCGAGTGAAGATAGAACAAAGGCCCCATGTTCCAAAAAATAGTCTTTCAGAAAGCAAGCAAGCCTAAATGCCGCTACTAGTACTTCAACGTCTTGTTCAGCTATCTAGCATAATCATAGCTGAGCATGTTTAAATTTATTTGCTGATAAGTTAGTGAGTGCCAAGATAGTCAACATTGTGTAAGATTGACTTATCACAGAGCTTAGATTAGGGAGAGATTCTGGTTCCACATGCCTAAAACAAAACCAAAGAGAGAAGCGAGGGATGAAAAACACATTGTACATCTTAGCCCCGCTTGTCTAGTTTCCTTTTGTTGCAGAATAACATTTGTGTGCAGCTTGTCTTTTATGCCGCAAATGCATGACAAATCAGACTGCTTAATCCTGATTTGATCATTTTTAAATTTCATGTTGTAGATTAGAGAATGAAATCCTGTCAAACTGCTTAATCTTGACAGTCGATCTAGTTTTAGGTAGAAAAATGAAGGAGTTCATCAGCTTAATCTGAACTCCCGGCAGATATAAGAGTAGAAATAGATAGTTTCATTTTGCAAAAAGAAAAATATGCATTGTCTAAAGGCTGCTAGTTCAAATGCGCCAAAGAGAAGAAAAAATGTTAGGAAATATAGTGGGGTAGGTAGAAGTATCATTGATGTTAACCATGCTGTCACTTTTCAGAAATAACATCAAGAGAAGGGTAAATTTTGTGCCAATGGATAAGGCACTGGTCTTCATAAGCCAAAAATCTGAATTCTGGACACCTCCTGACGAGGAGTTGCCCTCCCCAAATGGAGCCACTGTTAGCCATCAGTATTTTTTACATGTTAGTGATGACTATATCTACAGCTGAGTTTTCTAGAAACTGATTTCCTTATGTCAATATGTCATCCAGAAAACCCTCCTAAAACTTTTTTCGCCCTTCTACTTTTCAGTCCACCCATGTCAAAATCAAAACCTCATTATCACTATCCTATCTAGCTTCAGCCCTACTGGTCTGCCCATCAGCTTTAAAAGGCAAATCCAAATCTGTTTCAAAAGTCTCCCCTATGTTAGGAAGTGGCGCTTTAAGACATTTTACCCTTGGCGATCATCAAAAAGCCAAAAAGCCTCCATCTGTTACAGACCAACCATGACTGACCTCCCACTCTGCAAATAAAATTGACAAACAGCTCTAAGTCGCGCCACTTATACCCCTAGGTCTCAGCACTGCAGGAACCACAGTTTCAAGCTGATTAGTAGGTGTTTCACAGTGTTTTATGGATTCTACAAAGACAGGAAATATAACTTCATCTCAGGAGGAAATGCTTGAATCTACAGTTAGAAGAACAGCTGCTTCTAAATGTATCATGAGCCTGAGATATGTCTGCAAAAACAGAAAGTCACTCATCAAGACCCTGCAGTTTTCCTTCCAGTATGAAAACCACAGCAAGAAAAGGACACCACTGTCACAGCAAACTGGTAAAATGTCATGGCCCAGAACCTCCTTCATTTACAAGCAGAGGGTTAGGGCGCCTCCTTCATCTACAAGCAGAGGGCGCTGGCCAGTATTGACTTTGAGGATTGCAAAGTCGGGTTTGTTGTTCCTTTGAGCAGTGAAGCAAATTCCTAGGTTTTTCTCGGTATGAATGATGATCCTGCCAAGGATGAGTCGAAATGTGCAGTTTCAAAGGAAAGCAGAGTTGATCTGATAAAGAAGTCATTGTTTTTAAAATCATGTGAGCTGTTGAACTTTAGAAAGGCATATCATGGTAGAAACAAGTTAATCACAGCGTTTGTTTCCCAGACCCAGGTGAAGATCTTTGACGGATCAGGTCCTTCACACGAGAGCGGAAGAGAATTTGTTTGTTTTTTTGAAAGAGGCGCTAACCTCCATGAATCTGAAGTTATCTTTCCAATGGTGCATCATGAATAACTAAAAAAAATGATGACATTTCGAGTTTTTTTCGGAGCGATGGGGAAAACGGTGACAATTGGACTAGGGTTGTTCCGAAGCATAGTGGTGTTTGCAAGCAGAGGTGCCAGTATTGATGTTTTTTAAGTTGTTTGCTTACCATCATAAATCCAAAAAAATCCTTGACATGCAGCATTATCAAATACATCTTCAGATACTGTGCTCAGTGAAAGGCCTCCTCCATTTATGAGCAGATGGCCAAAGCATTGCATGTTGTTGAAAACTGATTTGGTCAAAAGGTGCAGTGGAAGGATACAAAGGAGGTAAATAGAAGTCTGTACACAGGAAAAAGATAGTGTTTATGATTCAAGTATATTTTTTTTCCTATCCATAAGAAAATATCTGTCAAACTATACCTATAGTGGACAAGAGACAATATTGACTGTGCAGGCCATTGATACAAAAAGGGCAGTTTCCTTAAGGGAAGAAGCCACACAGTTACCTTACTGTCACATGCCAAGAAGTTTAAAGGGAACTCCTCTTAAGTAAATAGAGAAATCTAGTTTGAAGGGATGCAAGCAAAATATGGCACTTACAGGAACTCATGGATCACCTGGAAGCAGAGACTGACACCATGTATAAGAAGAAGTTTTTGTCAAAACCTGCTCATCAAATAACCTTCAGCAGATTAAGACATAGGTTCTGGAAATATGTGTCAGTAGCTCTAGAGTAGCGCTCAAAACCCATGAAGCACTTCACTATTACAAATCCAATCAAAAGACATCTACAGGATTCTGTCAAACCGAGCTTAAAAGGAGGAGGCATTTCTTCAAAGCAAGGAACAGTCAGGACATTTTATCACAAGTCATCATCTGGTTTTGAAGAATTTGACAAGCATGAAAAGAAATCAGCTACAATGTGTCACCTGCAAAAGAGAAAAGGTAAAACAGTGGACAGAGTTAAGCTTTGGAATGGTTCTATTACAAAAGGTCAATACAACGAGTCGAACAAATGATATTTTGTATTTCAAGGGACCTATTTCCTCTAGTCCATAATTTTCCTTTTGGACATACTTCACGATGATAGGAGGCAATTTGAGTTTTTCCCAAGATGGACATTGTGAATAAGTATACCAGTTATGAATAGACAAAGAAGTGGTTTTGATAGGTTGTCAGTGTTTTGGGAGTTTTAAAACAAATACAGCTTTCTCATTATTCAAAAAGCCAAGGGTCTATTGATATAAACAAGGAAATGCTGCATATCTTTGAAAGAAGGCACTTTTCTCAAGAAACGAGAGGTTCAGGATCAGAAGTCGAGAAGACCGGCCAAGTTTGACACAGCTGGGAGAAAGGTTAGAGAGTACATTAAAAACGAAATTGTCAAAATGAGTTATTTGTCAAAACCCTCTCTTCGAGGAACAAATTAACGTCGGGTTTTTCTTCACGAGTTTTAAGAGGGTTGTTTTACATCATATATATCACCCGATGTACTAAAACAGTGGCGAAATGATGGGGGGTTGTGGAGCTATTTTCAAAAGTTTGAATTTGATTGAAAATGTCATAAACGAGACAAAGTTGGTTTTTTTTTTAGCCTTTCTTGTTTTCATAAAGGGGTTGGTCCATGATTAGACGGTCCAAAAGCATCGAAAATCTTCAAATGCATGCACAGATTATGAATTCAGTTTTGCAAATACACCAAGGTTGTTGGTAAAAGGATCAAAAGGGCTTTAAACGCCTTACAAAATCCAACCAAACATTTTCATTTTACATTTAAAAAGCAGAAGTGACCGTTGCAGATTTTGAAACGACATAAGGGCAAGGTCGAGGGGGAATGTGCACTTTCAAAATCACAAGTAAAGTTTCCTCCATGTTCTCAGCACCACAGCAAAGAAGCCCGGAACAATCTTTAGCATTCTGCACACAGTTTCAGGGTTGAGCGATCGCGCGACGGGCCTGGAAACCCGAGCGACGCGCCTGGAAACAGTTTTACACGGGCGGTCAGTATTTGCACAAGGCGCCTGTAAAAACGAGCGACGCGCCTGTACACGGCGCCCGACTGCCCGACCCGACAACTTTTTTGGCGCGGCACTCCAAGGCATCAGCACGTCGCTCACCTTCTTTGACCTTTTTAAGCCATTCAACGCCTCAGATCCAGACTAAACTCGTCAGTGAGCCCCTCCATTATATTCTCAAGGTATTCTCATATGCATTCTCACTTCTTGAAACCAAATGCTAAGCGACATAAAGTTTTAAAAACCCTGTTTGTTTAGCTATGGTGTGAGACAAACTGTCGAGATTGACCTAGTTTATATCAACATATATGTTAAGAAGATGCCCAGCAAAGTGAAGGTCAAAATCAAGAGAATGGCTTGACCTCGTTTCTTCTACATCACCATATCTGTTATTAGGCTATGTGATATTTCGAAGTATAAAACTGTGATAAGGTGTTATGTATGGTATTTAGGGCACCTACAGGAAAGGTTGGTTTTGAGACTAGGAGTAGTTTGTTTAGTCTTCAAAACATCGAAGGGCAGAGGTTTTTCCTATAAAGAACTGTGTTTTGATTAAAGGAGAGTTTGTTATAAAGAGACAGGGTTTAGGTCTAAACAGAAACCTTTCACACTATCCTCAAAACATTGCCATATTGTTAAAACAGTGAAGTGCACTCAGAAAAAGGGGTTTTTGACAAAGGGTTGTTTATAAGTTGAAAAAACACAGGGTAAGGCTGCTCCTGC